>JAHZMU010002866.1:0-18027 GCA_027743725.1 Rambutsinella grinnellia | reverse complement strand
TAAGTGGCAAAATTTTAATTGTTTTTGTATGCGAAAGCATTTGCATAATTTGGGAAAGGTGTTGTGCTTCAGGCAGGAGAAAAGAGGAGCAGATGATATTAAAATTGCTTATATATTTTGATATTTTGGCAGTTTGGCAGGCATGTCCTCCTCAATAATTTTAGGTTTAGTCTTGAAAGGAAATTCGCACGCAAAGGTAGTCTTATAGTCTAAAATAAAAAATAAGTGTCATTATTACATGTTGTAATTATCTCAAGGAAAAACTGACATTTGTACAGAAAAAATGAGGTTGTAAAAAGAGTTTTTGTTTTGGACAAGATGTATTATTAGAATTAAAAAAATAATTAACAAACTATGATATGAGTAGGTATTTGTGTGAGATGGTCACATCAACTACAGGTTGGGGTAGGTAGCTAAAAATGTGGTTTTTCTTGCTTAAACAACTCCCACTGGTGGAGGATGGGAATGAACCTCTAATCTATTTAAATGATGTTACATTGTTTCCGTGGATGACTTGGTATTTGGTAAAGAATTAAGCATTGCACTTTGTACCCATCATCATAAAATCCTTCTAAGCTTGTCTTGTGCATTTGCGTCTTACTCTGCTACCAAAGTAATAAATTTAGTCTTGCAGAAAGAACTAGTAGTAGTCAAGTGGTCTAGTGTGGTTAGGCTCATTCATTCTAAAAAGGATGAGGGAATCGCATTGCAATTTGCAACACTTGGTAGAGAGCTGCAACTCTACCGGAGAGGAATTCCGATTAGGTGCAGCGTATTGGAATGGCAATGACAATGAACAGTGTTGAATTACTCTTTGTCTCAAGTTGAGATCAGTAAATCGGCATTAATTTCTGTCTTTGGCTTGTTGCTGAGCTCGGCATAATTTTGAGTGGATTGGGACATAAGCACATGATTAATTATTATGCAATGAATGAACGTTGTTAAAAGCACGACACAGACGTACTAAACCATTCTATTTTTCTCCACCTTTTTCCTTGTTTTTGTTTACTTTGGAGTGAATGGGTTGATGAGGAGGATGATGGGATCCGAACTGAAAAAAGTGGGATGGAATTGGAATTTGGAATGCAAATAAAAAGATAAAGGGGGGAAAGCGGGGCAGAAAGAAATATGAGGAGATGAGAGAGCACCAGCTTCATAAGCATTTGAGAGCAAGCGTTGAGGGAAAAGTAGCACATTCACTTAGGCAACCTAAACTCTCATCTCTTTGCGAATCCTTCTCATATACAGGAAAAAAAGGAGTGTGGTAGGTATCGGTTGTAAAATGGTTTTACCTCCAAAAAAAGGTGCCTCGTGCACGAGTCAGGGACGTTTCTCGACACGTTTCGAGGTTAACTCCATCAAAAGCATTGTAGAGAACAGCTGTTTAAAACGTTCCAAAACAACTCCAAAGAGATATGGACTACACTGCTCTTGCTTCACTCAAGTGCACGCTGCAAATTTTTGTTTATGTGTGAGCTACTCTGTTTACGTGTGGGAATAGTTGGTACATAAATGCATCGTAGAAGTGGAATGGACTGGTTATGGCATGGCTATGAGTGAGCGAGTTCCAAGCATATCAACAAAGTCCATTCATGTCCAGCAGCGTACTCTGTTGTGGTTGCTATTTATATGTTTTATGTTGTGGCAATTATGGATGATAGTAAGCAGGTTACTAATCTTTCCTTCTTCCGTATTCGACGTAACACTTTGTTGCTCGTGTGCAATCCATTCGCTTCATTGGTTAAGCTATGTTAATATCGCCTTGGGTAGGATCACAGAAAAGCTTTCTATGAAAGGTGGCAAATTCACACTGGCCACTTTCCACTATCAAAATATAGGCCAACTGCTTTCGCCACGCGTTGGGGAGTAATCGGATCGGGAATGCCAAGAAGGAAATAAAAGCTTTGCCTATATTACAAGGATGATGGGATCAATTAGGGAGAGTTTAAAATGCAAAATGAAATTATAACTTGTTTTAAGCCATTATTTTTTGTAGAAAAGGAGTTTATTGGAACACATGAGACCTAAATTTGTTTTTGTAGTTGGGGAAAGAACGACCTTGTTATTTTTTTAGAACTATGTTGCATCCATATCTTTATGGAATTAGTCTAAAATTGAGGAAAAATAGAGATAATTTCAAGTTTATATTTCGCTTCCATAAAGACTATAATTGGAGATATGGGGAAGTAGAAAGTTTTATTGGGAACACGTGGGACACTTATCGGTTTGGTAAGAAGAACAACATGTTTATAAACTCCCACATGGAGATAAACATAATGTGTATGAGAAAAAAAGTTGTTTAGCTACGGGTTTCAGAAACGGTAGCAACTTTTATTGCTGACTTGCATGATTGCATCATTGCATGTGAGTGACCTTAAGAGTTAGCCGAGTACATGTATATCTGGGATTAATCTAGTTGGTCATCAATTGATGGGAGAAATGCATTGGAAACAAGGACTATGAGACAATGTCATTAGGATCTTAAATGGCAGCTGCTATATACTCAATCAGCACTTTTTTTATGGCGAATTGCATTATCGCGGAGAGACTGAGTCAAGACATGCGTAACTCATCACGAATCGCACTTTTTTGCAGTCTTTTTTTTAACTGCTTATCTTTTTTTAAACAAATGTTTATGTTTAGTGGTAATTGATTGCTTCATGCTCGATAAAGTACACACTTGAACATTTCTCAATTGAATGAAAAAGAAGTATGAAAAAAGGGTATAGGATAAAACTATGATTATTCACCAAAAAGTAAAAAAAGGAGTTTCTCCTTAAAAAGCAGCCAAAAGTAAAAAGACGAGACGTTGCGCTCAATTTATATTGAATATATATTTTTAAAGGAGAAATAAAATAATTTTTTTCAGATGGCGAACACTTCGTTATCAATAATGTGGTGTGGAGAAGTTTCGCATGACGATATGGGGTGATTTGGTAAAGTCATGAATATGCACATGACGTGGTTGAATCCACAGGGGTAAATATGCAACCCCAGAAATTTATATGCAGCAATCACCTCATGACAATGCCTAGGTGGAAAATTCCTGGGGGTAAAACAAAGTATGAAATGCCAGGAATGGGGTAGATTCTAATTTCGCGATTAACATGTTTTCAGTCGGATATGGTCCGGAAGGTCACTCGTGGCTCGAATAGGAGACCTGCAATCCTACCAGCAGTGGGTTCTGGCCCACCAGCACTTACATATGGGGGAGGAAATGAGCCTGGCGAACGACCTCATCATCCCTATGGAAATGGGATTGGTGGGGCTGGAGGAATCACGAAGGGAGCTGTGGTCACTATCATACAGGAAAGTGAGGACTTTTGTCCTCAATGCGGGATCCAGTATAATACGACGAAGAACAGGAAGGTCACGGAAGCATGTAATCATTCGAAATGTTGGCATTGCATTTTCGAGTCGGAGGAAGGATGTGCCCAATGCAGGCAGACGGAAAGCCCTGTTGTCGTGGAGGAGCCTAAGCAGATCTACAACCATCGTTCGGTTAATACGCGGAGGTCAGCAGCAGCGGCGAGACAACAGTCGGCGACCCTTTCAAGAGGGAATTCGGTGAACTCTGCAAGGCCCTCTTCATCCTCTCCGGGATCTACGTCGAATGATACGGGGAGACAAAGCTCTTCTGTATATTCGGATTCGGCGGATTCTGACTCCTGTTTGAGGTTTCCAACGTCAGGCGGGGTTATGGAGGTCAATGACAGCTATCCATCAACAATCGACTATGAAACGATTTCAGTTTTGACTTCTCCGTCTCTGGATAATACGCAGTATGTTAGTCTGGCTGAGTATAATGCTGACTCGAAGAGCTACAATGCAATTGTGGAGGAGGAGAATGATTTCAGCATTTCACTTACATCAGGGTTCCGGGGTTCGTTACCACTCAACCACAATCATAATAGTGGGGGTGGAACGAGAACAAGTCCTATTTTAGGAAGCAACACGCAAGGTGGACTTGTCACGAGAGGGCATATTAAAGAAGCTTCGGATTTAACACAGTCATCCCCAGGAAGTCACTCAATCTCGACTTCCCCCAGCAGCTCAAAGCGAAGAAGTCGAGAGTCTCCAACAGTTGAGTCAGTCATTGGTAACAAGATTGCGAGTGGAGGTGGTTCCCCTGATATTACCCAAGGCGTTTCCCGAGACCCCCTCAGAAGCTCAAGGCTGTCTGGTAGAGGTGAGCCAGAACAACGTCTCAATCAATTGGCTCCGAGAAACGTGAAAATTCAGAAGAATCAAGAGCCAGTACCCACCACCTCGTATCTCAACGATCTGCTTACAAAGGGTCATAAAGGGGGAAGCGCAAACACCTCAACTCTAATACATTCCAATAGAGGAAATGACAAGGATTCTGGACCTCCAGTAAAGCACGAATCGGGACAATCTCCTTCATCCCATAGCTCTAATGATGAGCAGCATAATCATGACGAGGAGAGTGGTGATGGGAAACTTGAAGAGGATGATGAAGGAAAAGGCGATGAAGAGCCCGTTCCAAAGAAAAAGAAGAAGAGGAGCCCCGTGGTCATCCACGACCATATCACCATTCTTGGCGGTGACCCTCCCATGTACCAATGCAATCTTTGTAATAAGAAGTTCAAAACGAAGGCCCACATCAAGTACCATGAGTTCTGCCAAAAGGGGGATAAGCCCTTCAAATGCGAGATTTGCGGGCAAGGATTTATTGCAAAGAGTCATTACGAGTATCACTTGCGGACTCATACTGGAGAGCGCCCATATGTTTGCCCAAAATGTGGCAAAGGTTTCAATCAGCGGGGAAAGGTCACACGGGGATGACTAATCTCAAAAAGCATGTGATCACGCATACAGGTAAATAAGAATGGAAGTTGGGACAGAGTGAAAGCATACTTGCATGAAATATATTTAACTAACAAGTAAATTATTAAATTTTTAGGCGAACGCCCCTTCAGCTGCAATCACTGTGGCAAAAGTTTTGGTCTCAAGTGGACACTGGACCTCCACTTACGAACTCATTCCAGCGAACGGCCATATGCTTGTGACCAGTGCACAAGGGCTTTCTCCAACAGCAAGGACCTTAGACGTCATCTTGTTATCCATTCGGGTAAACATTGGGGGAAATGGGAAATCCATGAGAAAAAAGTAATAAATAATTTACTAATCTGATTTTTTTAAAAATTCTTTCCAGGTGAAAGACCCTTTCAATGTCGGATCTGTCAGACAGCATTCCGACGTAAGGATAACCTCGACCGCCACATCAAAAATACCCACAACCAGCCAAAAGAAATTGCCAAACAATTGGCAAACGAGGCAGCATCCGAGTATCTCAAGAACAACTCCAAGAGTCAGAGCTTGGGAAATATCCCAGTCTCAAAAGTCAACTCTATTGTTATGTAAGTTGGTATAGAGTATCCTGCATGAACCATTAAGCGTTAAGGTTAAAAAGACGGAATATCTGACACGAAACGTTTAAAGTTGTTATGATAAGCGCAAGTTATTTTCAGATAACTAATGGCTAATCGTAAAAATTTATTTAACAGCGGCACCTCCTTCAGTCCATTTGCGCACTGGAAGAAACACCACTCAAGATCTTCACTACTCGCTCTAGCAAATGAGAGTGGAGTTGGGGGTGTGTTCGGAATGGGACGTTCTACTCCCACCGGAACTGTTGTTGATTACAGCAGGGCTTCGGTCATCACCACCGCTTCTTATGCATCCCCTGCCCCACTCAACTTGCATAAATTATCATGCTACTAAAAAAAAGAAAAAATAACTGAAATCAATACCACACATGAAAAAGTATTCATATGCTTCATCCTTTGCATCTTTTAAGAATATTTTCTTTGGCATTTCCATAATTGATAATTTTTTCAATCGCTTATTTCAACGTGCTCATTGTCAACACCAAAAATTCTCATAAAATGTTCATATTGGAAATGATAAGCAAAGCATGCTATTCATATGCTACCGAATTCATTGTAACTGGGACAATCGGTGAAAGAAATTTATATTTGATTTATAAACATAAATGGAGAGCTCTTTTCTATAAAAAAAATGTCAAAATTGCACAAAATATTCCAAAATCTACCAAAGGCTTGAGAGGAGGACGAATGCGTGGATGGATATGAGATGGAAAGCCAAGAACACGATTTTTTGAAACAAATATTTTATTTTCTAATCAAAAAAATAATTTTGTTAATGTGAAGAAAAAAATATTGTATAAAAAGAAATAGAAAAAGATAGTATTTTGTTCGTGAAAAGCTAGAAAAAATCTCAATGTTTAGATTAGTGCTGTGAAAGAAGAGCTTTCATGTAACATTGAATGATAATCACTTTTTCTAGTTTAGACCAAAAGGTATATAGAAAAGTCAAGAATTTATTAAGTTTAAAAAACCAGCTTTAACTATTTAAAAGCCCAGCTTTAATTGTCATTAAAAAGTTTTCATTTTGTACAAAAGCGTTACAAAATACCTAAATAGTGGTAAGCATCTAGTAGAATAAAATTAGCTTGAAAAACTATTAGAGAAAGGAAGGTGAAATGAGCTGTGCTATTTGTGATGATGGTGTGGGAGAAAGTCATGTTTGCCAAAGGGGAAAGAAAAGTGAAATTGTTTTGAAGAAAGGGATACGTTTAATCATTCATTTTTAATCATGTAATTTGTTCACTTGTTGTGTAACTTGACAAATATTAAAATTATTTACAAGCATATTTAAAGTTATGTGGAAAAAATCAAAGATGTCATCTTGAAGATGTTTCATCACTGTCATAATCATCAACTCATAAATTATGAGTCATAATGCCTATTAAGAAATATTATAATTTGATTGCAACATGTCGAAAATGTCCTTGACGTTGTTTGGTTCATATTTCATCCTGTAATCTGCAATAGCCTTGCTGAATAGCATTTGAAACAGGATCTACTTAAAAGTCTGCCTTTTTTCATGCTACGACAATTTGAACGTTTCAAATTGGTTGCGGGTGCCCTGCTGTCGTTTTCGTGTCGATAATTCCGTCTCTTTGCCATAACGAACGTTTGCTTCCGAAGAATATTTTGAACTGTATTGTTTTATACTAATTGCAATATTTCATATCGAAATAGATCGAACATCATCAAGAAGAATGACCTGATGCCTGCCAGTGCAATGGTGCCTAAGTCAAAGGGGACAAGCGCAGGGGATGGTCCTAGTAGTTCTACAAACAACCCCGTCCCATTGAAGCCAATAGCAGCAAAGGTGTCAGCACAAACAAAGTTGGTTGACAAGGTTCCGGCGACGGCGTCACCTAGTGTTCAGAATCAACAGGTGAGTTTACAGTGTTTTTAGATGGCATTTATATAGGATGATTTAGAATAGTAATTTATAAATATTTTCATTTTAAAACAGAAAAAGCAATCCCCCACGTCTTCCTCGTCTTCGAATCGACAACGCAAAGTAATAATAACCGCTCCCCTCTCCCCACCTGAAACTCGCGCCTTTAAATCGAAAAAGACTGATAGCTCCGCACCCTCCGCAAGCAGTAAGCCTTCAGGGTCCCCAGCGAAACCTAAAGTTGGCGTCAAGAGCAAAGCGAAACCTTTAACTCCCGCAATTTTGCAAGAAATTACATCCCCAATATGTTCCATCAAAATCACGCAAGTAACAACTCTCGCAAAACCACCTGTAGTGGACATCTCTCATCCCGGTGAGGAGGATGCGAACGCTGATTTGCTAAAGCCGAAAAAGAAGAGTAAAAAGAAGAAAAAGAAGCGAAGTAAAAAGAGTAGCCGGAGCAATAAAGAGGAATCCGATTTTCGGGAGAGCAGAGAAGAGAGATCCCGAGTAGCTAGAGCGCTCTCGCCCCAAATCGTGGTGGAATCGCCAAATGAGGCAAGGAAGCGGAGCAAGAAGAGTAAATCTCTAAAAATTGAGAGTAATTCTGTGACATTATTGCCGAAGCGTCTTGATACTACATTAATTGAGAGTATATGTGATCGACGACCAACCCTTACACTTGTGACGGTGCAATCGCCAAAGGAGGAAAAGGAAGAGGAGCCACCGTCCTTTGAGTTTGAAGAGAAAGAGAGCGACGAAATGGTTGACGATATGGAAACGGAAAGTAAAGGCGAATTTGATAAGCCAGATGAAGTCGAGAGCATTCTTCCTCATCATTTAAGTGAAATAGAGGAGGAGGAAGAAGATGAGGATTCAGGGACAATGCAGATGGAAGAGGTGCAGGAGGAGGGAGAAGAAGATAGGGAGGACGACATTGAAACAAAGGAACTGACGATCGTAGAGAAACGAGCTGAAGCAACAAGTTTTAGACTTTCGGTACGTGAAGAGCTATTTTTGTAACTTTAGGTAGTAATATTTTGCAAACTAATTAAATTTTATTATTTGTAGACTGTGGAAGAGTTACTGCCAGTCACACCGCAGCCTCCTCAGCTATTTGAGGATGACGACACAGTCGACGATGTTGATATGGATTTGGAGTTGACTGCTGGCGCATCCACACAAGCTGAGAGTGATCAAGAGGAAGTGGCAAGTGAGGGGATTTTGGAAGCTCCTAATTCAGTTGAAAGGATTGATTCACCTTTATCTGCTGTAAGTATCAAATGTTAAATATCAAATGTTAAATATCAAATGTTAAATATCAAATGGTATGATCTAAAGCTAATACAATAATGATTTTAAATTCTAGGTGTCGTCTGTTCCAAGTCCACGGTCACCATCACCTACTAAAGACGAGATTACCGAATCGAATCAGATCAGAGCAGAGATGAAAATTCCTGTAGAAATTCCAGCAATTCCCAGCAACTCTACTATTGCATTTCAGCGTGCTAAGAGTCCCATGCTTAATCTTTGTGATTTCGACCGACGTCCAACGCTTACCCTCGTCCAACCATTTTCCCCAGAGATGAAGAAGAATGATGAAGAGTTGGAGGACGTTCCAACTAAGAATGAATCTGTTACGGAAGATAAGGACTGTGTGGCTGAAACTGAAGCAGAGAGTCAAGCTGATATGGCCAGTGTTGGCGATCCTGAAGTGGGAGTGAAAGAGGTAGAAATCACTTTTGAGATGGTTGGTAAAATAGATCCTGAAATTGCTCAAGAGAAAGTGGAGACGGTGATGCCTATCGCAAGTACTATTGGGGACGTGAAGACAGTAGAGCTTTTGGTAAGTTTTGTTGTATGTAATAGTAATAATCATAAGTTAGGTGTAAGCATTCAATAACAGCCGCTAATACACCTTTATTTAACAACCAAAAACAGGTTCCGCTGGGTGTAAATTCGATGCCACTGTCAGAACCTGGTACAGATCTGATAATTGACGAAGTTGATTCTGAATCTACCGAAGCTGTAGAGAAGGCTTCTCCAATGTCACCCAAAGATACAAACGTTTTAACTGAAACGTCAAGTGAAATGGTAGAAGATACTTCGAAACTGGATGAAGATGTGGGTGAAACCCCGACCACCATTCCTGTGCCAATTTCCAAGTCTCCTTCTGAAGAATTAGAGATGGTGAGTGACGAAGAGGATGAACGTCAACCCTTTTCTTCAAGCATTTCAGAGCAACCGAAAGTTACGTATGCCGAAGACTTGAAGGAGAACGAAGCTAAAGTGCCTGTAACTAATGGAAGCTTGATAGCCTCATCTGATATTCCATCTTCTCCCTCGTCTGTAACGAAAGTAACGTTTGAAAATCAAGAAGAAAATAGTGCCAGCGATGCAGTAGACCATGACATTGAGGCTCAATCAGAAACTTCTTTAGGCCAGGATGATAGTGCGGAAAATGAGACTGAAACTTTCCTTCAGGAAAATAAGATAGATGACTTGATTAAGATTCCTTATGATGACGATCATGAAGAAGGGGAAATAGTGGAGGAGACTGAGGATGAACCGATCGCAGACAATTTTAGTGAAGGCGAAGTTGAGAAAAGGGAAGTAAAGCAGCAATGGGGGCTTAGCTGGTTCCAGAAAGAAGTCTGTAAATTAGGTGGGGATAGTAGAAAATCTCCGGAGGCAGCCAAACCACCTACTCCTGTGGAGGCTGCGTATGAACGATCTCCGAAACAATCGGTAAGTGAGGTAAATATTAGTTTGCTTAAAGTTATTTTAATTAGGATTTACGAAAGTATGCATATTTATAATCTGTACTACTTAAATATTTTGCAGAACGCGGACGAAATCTTGGAATTGCCAATAGCAACAGGAGATTCTAAGGATGATGGTGATAAAGACGCTCAGCTTCCGTCTGTGAATGAATGTCAAGAAGAGGACGACCTTGATGAGATGGATAGAATGTCAGAGTCAAGTACGGAAATGGTAATTGATGAAGATGTTGGAGCTGAATCAGAAGATGAGGAACCTGCTAGCACGCAACCGGAATGCGAGAAAACTTTTGAAATGGAAGTAGTAAAAGATGACAGTGTTGTAATAGCAGATTCCAAGGAGCCAGTTACTAACAATGATTGCGATATTGAAAAAGAAAGTATTGAACTGGATGAAAAATCAGCTTCCAAAGTGACAGAACCAGAATCGGAAGAACTTGAGATGATTAGTGACGAGGAGGAAGAACATGAGATTCTTACAAGTCCAAAGAAGGTCGATGCAGCGAATGATATAGACGTAGAAGGTGCAGAGAAGGAAGCAGAAGTGCCAACAAGAACTGAAAATCTCGAGGAAGCCTTGCATTTGCCCTTGAAGGAACAGGAGTTGAAAGATGACGGCCAGGCCGAGCTTGTGATGGAGGACGATGAAGAGGCTGTCTCTGAGCATAGATGTATGTCTTCATTTGACGAAAAGGCTACTGAAATGCTTTTGTCTGCAGTTGGTCGAAATCACAACTATCAGCTGACGTGTGCGTGCCGAGTATATGAAAAGAGTTTCTCTGACAAGATGTGCATGGATGAAAAGCCTACATCTGAACTGAGTTGCACATCTGTTGAAACTAAAGTTGATGAAGTTGACAAATCAGAGATAGCTGAGCATGTCGAGGAATCTATTGTTGAAAAGGAAGCCAAAGAATTAAGTGAAGACTCTGAGAAGCCTGATAGTCCCGTATTAAACCCCGTACTTGAAGAGAAGTCAGAAACTGAAGAAGTGCAGGATGATAAGATGGAGGAAAACAAATTCAGTAACGTATCAAGTAGAAAATCTTATGTGGAGGAGTCTGGAGAAAATGGTGATAATGATAATAAAAATTATCAACCCTCATGTCACTCGAAGGAATCTGAAAAAGTGGAGGAGGCAGAGAAATTTGAAGACAAACCAGAAGTTATAGCGGTCGCACCGTCAGTTCCTGATGACGTATCTACGAAGGAAGTGAAAGAAGTTGAAACTGTAACCGAAGTTGATAAAATGGAGGAGCCAGAAAAGGTTGAAAATAAAGCAGAAGCTTTACCACCGGTTTTGTCTGTTACTGATGTGCCTATGGAGGAAGGGGAAGAACGAAAAGAAGTTGAGACTGTAACCGAAGTTGAAGATGGGCCTTTACCTTCTCCGGCAAATGCCATTCTGGTATGTCAAAGTATTTTTGGTAACTTGTATGTTGAAATGGTATATGAAATTGTTAATTTATTTTTGCAGACGTCTTCTGAAACCATCGAAATGCCTCCCCAAACACCATCTCCACTACCACCACAAGCTCCAGTCGCGGTACCGGTGGACACTGATGAAGAAAATAGCCGACCTGAGGCTACACTTCCTCCAGACATTTCCGAGTTTGTACTCTCAGTGTTAGAAAACAAATCCGAGAGGGACAACAATCGTAAAGCAGATGACCTCGAGTCCATCTCATCAGAAAGCTTACCATCGCCCACTTCAGATAACATCAAGCGGTGTATTCAAACGCTGGAGTCGGATGACGAAGAAGCGCCATTCCCAACTTCTAAAGTTTCTAATATCTTTAGCAGTCCAACTGCAGCTAACCATAGTCCAACCACCATGGTCACTACTTCAGCTAACATCAGCATGAGCACTCCCGCTCCAGTTTTGTCTCAGAGTAAACCAGCTCAACCAGAATTCGCAACTCGCCAGGAGAATGTGCCTACGGTTCCAATTCCAACCGTAAAAGCGCATGAAGAAAGATCTGATAATATCAAACTTTCACTTGTGCAAAGTCCCTTACCGAAGGAGCCGACTCAAAGTGCCCCAGTAGCATCAACCTCATTAACCCCTTCAGCTGATATTAGTACATCTCCTAAGCTGATCGCTTGTTCCCCAGTCCTTTCGTCACCTGTTAACTGTGACCAAGTGGAGTCACCGGTAAGGCTTCAAGCTTCTCCAAAGAATAGCCCCATTCCAGTACCTGAATACAAGTCGCCGACGTCAATGGTGCCTCAAGAGCAGATTCCTGATGTGAAGATTGTGAACACACGTAGCACGTCTCCAAAGATGTCGGATTCATTGGCAACTGAAAAATATGAAGTGATTACAACCGAGAGTTGTAATGTTGACTTGAAACTGCCCCCGCCACACGTGACTTCAGTAAAATCGTTTAGCTCATCTGGTCTACCTATAATTAGTAAGGCTGGGCATGTGCTGACTAGCGCCGAGAAAAAGGAGCTTGCACCACTGCTATATGTACCTACTACCAAGTCACCGGAAATCACAGAGAAGTCGACAATACCACAACAAGCACTACCTCCTCCACCACCGCCTCTTCCACCTCTTCCACAACAACCAAGCGTTAGAGCAAATGGAATGATTCAAACAGTTCCAGTGAGTGTCCAGCCAACGACATCAACAACATCGCAGCTTGAAACACAAGCAAGAGGAGTGAAAAGGTTACGAGAAGAAATGCCAGTGAAAGATGCTGTGTATGAAATGATGCCAAATAGAGTACAATTTATTTTACCAAGCGGTCAGCAGATTTCTCAACGGCAGGCGATACAAGAGCCGGTGCAGCAGCAGCCAGTGACAACTACACTTGCAGCGGAACAGCATGTAGCGTACGATCCAAGTATGCTATATTTTCTTCAGCCAGATGGACAGCAAGCACCTGAAGGTAACTTTAAGATTGTTTATGCAGCGGCTGCAGCCACGGCTGAAAGAGAGGAGGGGGTTGATGGACCTCCAAACAAGGTGAGGCTGTTGTATGCCGAAGCACTTGGTGTGGGAAGTGGCAGTCCTAATGGAAACGTCCAGTTTTACTTTACCTCTGCCACACCAGAGCAAGAGGTGCAGAGGATGGGCAACTCGTGCCATGTTCAGCTTATGGATCCCTATAGGGTTACGTATTCAACAACAACAGATAATCATGCAAGTGAAATGCTGCAATACCAAGTGCGACAACAGTCAGAAGCGGAAGCCGTACAAAGGTTGACCTCTGCTCAGCAACATCAAGCTCACCATCAGCAAGTCCTGAACTTATCATCGGGTCAGAGCCCAGTCTACTACCTAAGTGCGCAAAGCAGCGTCAACAGTCAGTATCATCCAGGTAACGCACCGATGCAAACAAGTCAGCAAGCAGCTCAGGCTCAAGCATCAAACAGTGATCATGGCACTTACCTCAGTACATCCACGGCAAAGCTGATGATGTCAAACCCTAGTGCTTACGGTTCAGTTGGTGTCACACATGGTGCTCAGGGTGACCAAATGAGGCAACATTTTGGAATGAATGGAGAGATTCAAGACTTGTCTGCTCAGCGACGGCTGGAACTTCCAGTTCACATGGCTCATAATAATAGAATTACGTATGCGCACGTCCAGTCACAAGACCATGCCCAGTATACTGATCTGTTGGGGAAGGCCAGGGAGATGCAACATGTCTTCCCTCAAGGAGCTCTGAGACATTGTAATTCAAACATGGAGTATGGCAACACCACTAGTCACCAGCAGCTAACAGCTAAAGCAGCGCTTTATTCAGGGCCACATCATCAGCCTAACAATAATAACCTGAATGGATTGGTAGGAGGGGGAAATATGTCTACCGCAGGTACTTCTGGAAGTGGAAGTGAGCCGAAACTATCTGGATTAGATCTACTTACTGCTGTATCGTCTAGAGTTAAGGAGCTAGAGGTAATATACTTTTAAAAATTGTAATTGGTAATTATTTATGTTGTATTACATAAGCTAATGGTAATGGTTTTTAATTTTTGTTTACAGTACGAGGCAATGTGCACAGAAAGAGCTGCAGCGGCAATAGCAGCAGTTGGAGAAATTGCGAGAAGAAATCGTTTAAATACTCAGCAGCAGCAACAACAAAACCATCAAGGAGGAGCTGAGCGTTTCGAAGTTGCTGGACAAAACCATCATCTCCAACCCCACCAGAATAACAATCATCCCATTAACCACCGCAACATTCCGACTACAAGCAGCAATAATGTTGTTAATTATAATCAGCCGCAGCAACAAGTAATGAGAGTTGTACCCCCACAGGATAATCTAGGTCATCAACATCACCAACAAGTCCTTCACCATCAAGGTCAATACCAACACCATCAACAACAACCTTATCAGCAACATCATGCTCAACATCTTCATCCACAAAACTTTGAAGGGAACGTTGTGGGCCAAGAAGCAGACCAGGAAGCGGGTATTCGTCGTGGGCCAAGAAAATATTATTTATCAAGGTCTGCCCATCTCCGAAATTGACCTTGTCGGGTCTCGTCTCACTTGAAAATATCTCAAGACACCCCGATACATACGTGATTTAGATAATATTGTACTAAAGAAATGGTACAAACGGCAATGATTTTAGATTTTATCATGAACTGTATAGAAAGATACTTTAGTTTGCGTTTTAATGTTTTGTTAGAATTTTTAGATTTTTAGTTGTAGATTGTTTCGACTTTGCTGTTTTATTGAAGGTGACTAAGAAGTAGATGTAATGTTGTCAGCAAAGTCTTTTTATTTTCTTCTCTGGTTGTTGTTTTATTGAATGTATGTATTTGATTTCTAACTTTGAGGCTATGTTGAATCGTTTAGCTCAGGTTTATTTTTAATGTTGATGATATGAATATGAACTTTTATTGACCCACTAAAGTGGGATAAGCAGGGTCGAAGTGATTCTTAAGTAAACTGAAACATCACAATTAACATCACACCAACTTTGTGCTAAAAAAAATATGTGGGCGCATTTTAAATATGGATATGAATTTAAGACGTTGAACATGCATGAAACAAAATGTTCTAAAATACTACGGAAATCTGCGGCGTTTTATAATAAAAGGCGAGAAAAGTGAAACAAATTGTGTTAAAGTCTTTCATTTTAGCAATTAATTATTTTTATGCAATTTTTAACAATTTTAAATCATGAAACCGATATATTCATAACGTCCGTCTCGATACAATTCTTCGGCTAAAATGCATGAAATCATATCAGTCTCAAGTCTGATAATCTCATCTCATTTTTCCCCGACATGCTCATACCCATGATATACATAGCATTGGACCTTGTATGATCTCATATTTCCCCGACATGCTCATGAGACGACTTGCCTCAGACGAGATACAGTAGCGCAGTATGTATTGGGCCTTGTATTGGATCATATTTCCCCGACAAGCACCTACCTTCATATAACCTTGCACAATGAGATGACAATGAAGTCGTAGTTCAAACTGCTCTTGAATTACTTGTGGAGAAAAAAAGTTTAAAATTTCCTTTATTCTGTAGATTTAATATTAATGATACAAGTAATTCATGAAATCATAAACTGGAGACCACATACAAACATTGTCAGTAAAGTATTCTCTAACATATCTTAACTCTTGCATTCTTGATCCGCCCCTTCTCAAGTCTTCAAACAGTCAGATCGCCTCAAATATTTTTTTTGACCATTTATCCGTTCATATAAAACTGAATGTTTGTACATTTTCACGTTCAAAGAAAACAAAAAAAAACTTTCCATATTATTATGCTTCTGAAAAATTATAGTAAAACCTAAAAAAACTAAAAGTTCTTATTATGCCAAGATGACAAGGTTGAGTGGACGACGGAAAAGTTGATAACTTATCAAGTAATTAATTTAGCAGATACAGCTAGTCGATAATTCTTAAAATTGTCACATTAATCATTCTTAGGTCACATTCATTTCTTCTCAATTAGTTAACAATTAAGATCTCCGAAATTATCCAGTTTATCTCTTAATGACCATGAAAAATAATTACAACTATTTTTAACAATTAATTTCATTCGTCTCATGTGTGTTCGGACAACTCTCAACAAATGCAAAACTCTTGGTGCCTTTACTCAATCTCCTTCTCTGAGTACAATACTAGCTAGCTACACATCCTTTGTATATATTTGTTTGATAAGGCTATTTTTGATTTTAAAATTTATTCTTACCATCATCTAAAGGAATAAATTCAGTAACTATTCTACGTGAGAGGTAATAATTTATGTGAAATTTTCTTGAATTATTTGAAGACAAAAAGTATAACTTTAACTAATCATTTTGTTAACCGAATATATTGCTTCAGTGATTTTTTTAAAAAAATTAAAGAGGATCATGTATGGATAAAGCTTACAATGATTTTTCTGATTTTCAAATAGTTAACAAGTAGTACAAAAATTGTTACTGGGGAAATATAATAATTAGTGTGTTGATGGTGATTTGTATTTAATTAGGATTTGATTGTGGATCCTCCTCCTCCTCTAGTTTTCTCTTTGTACCCCTCCTACTCTCGTCGTCGTCGGCATCAGCAGCTTCCGCGCTAGTTCCGGCTTCGGATGCTTCTTCTTGCCCGTCCTCACCTGCCTTGCCACTGCTAGAGTTAAGAGAGTTGTTTTGCGAAGTGGACAGCCTACCACGTCCTAGAATATTAATTAGGATTAGGATTTGGTAAATTTTGAAATATTAAGAATTAGCTCTATTATATATCATAGTACTTACCATCGCCTTCCAATGCGGACTCATCCTCGTCACTAATGTCATGGTCTGCATCATCTTCATCCTCTTCTTCATACATGTCACTATCATCGTCCTAAAAATACACAAGTACTTAATAAGTAAGCGACCCTTCTTTTCCGCATTTGCAAATGTCAAATTGACAGTGTCAATTTACTTACCTCAAGATTATCATTGTAGATGTCCTTTAGCCCATATTCGTCATCACCTGATACTTCTTCCTCTTCCAATTCCTCCCCTTCACCATCCTCTTCATCATCCAAATCACTATCACTGTTTTCAGCTTCAGGAGCGCCGGCCTTGTTACCATTAACTTTCACTTCTCCATTCTCCTCATCATCATCTTCCAAATCATCCTCGTCTTCATCACTTTCTTCAAATTCCTTTCCCGTCTTGTCCGTACCTGAATGAAATGATTATTTTATAAGACACATTAAATGACGTATTGTCAAACTTGCTTAAACTTTTTATGTACAATAAATTTAAGTTGCGTTGTTTCTCATAATAAAACCATAACAAAAAGAAATACCGTCAAGGAAGGCGAGTTGAGGAAGAAGTTCGAACACCTTGTTCCTATAGTCTTCAGAGGAGGTCACTTCGTTATTGTAAAGGTCCAATGCACGCAAATTCTGCAGCTCTTTGAGGTCCTGTAGAGTGGTTAGTTCTTTGATTCTGTTCCCACTGAGATTCAAAGTACTAAGCTTTTCACAATCCTTGAGTATCTGAAGACCACCCGAAATCTTGTTGTCACTCAGCTCCAACTGTAGGCAAATAAAATCACAAATAAAATCACAAATAAAAACCAACTCTTACATTCAATTCGCACATTTTACTTACCTTTTTCAACTTTGGAAGCTTCGGGAATCCCTTCAAGCTAGTCAATCCAGACCCAATCAGGCTCAACGTATGAAGATTTACAAACTCATCCGTAAGACCTTCAACAGCAGTGCATCCCTTACAATTATCCAGATTCAACTCCGTCACCTGCAACATTAAGAAACCCTCAAAATCCATCCTTCACTCAACCTCACACATTTAAACAACTACCGCACCTGATCTGGATTACGATGCCTCTTCTCCAACTCTATCCGCTTCTCCATTATGCTCCAGTAATTTCAACTGTCACTCAATTTATCACGCGGCCAGCCGGCACCTCCAATGTCTGCCTTCCTTTCCCAAATTACTTATCTTCACTCGCCTTAACTCACCT
>JAHZMU010002865.1:0-11252 GCA_027743725.1 Rambutsinella grinnellia | reverse complement strand
GAGGATTTGGATAATGAAATTACAAAGTAATATAAGAGATCTTTGAGGATATAAAGGAAGCGAGATGCTTGAATAGCTCTGAACATCTTGATGGAATTCTCTTGGAAATTACCGTCCATTTTTTCTTTGCATTTACTTATGAATTTAAGTAGAGGAAAAATGAAATCAAAGACGTAATCAAGCCATGCATTAAAGTAGCTCATGTGCCATCCTGAATTATCCCATTTTGGGGACAATTAACCGTGAAATTCTTGCCAAGCGTGATAACTTAATGCAAAGAGATGTAAGAATCTCCTTTACATATCTCATTTCATACTTAATAGTCGCAATTTCATGGAATGATTCCCATCTTATGTTACAAGTAGTTTTGTTACAACAATCCTTGAAAGTCAACTTAATCGTGTTAATCCCATGATTTTGCACAATTCAAACTTGCATCCCACATGATTTTTGCAAGTGCTAAAGAATTCTCACTAGTAAATTCTCTCACATGCTTCCCCTCTTGTGAATTCTAGAGGCAACCTAGTTATTGATCCGTTCAGATTATAATTTTTTTAAGACCCACTTGTTCCAATATCCATGCAACGTCCTTCCTCCCGCACATGCCGTTATGCAAGATACTTGTGGATGTGCAGAGTTATTTGGTTCCATTCCCTTTTCTTCGATTGGGCACTGCGCCAAAAACTTAAATGTACCACTTCCCTTTCCCATTTTCTCTCCTAATTTTCATCCCATATCTGTACAGCTTTCTCTTTCTCATATCTCTTTTCCTACTCTACTCTCACATATCAAATTTATGTATGAATTTCTCGCATTCCCTCAGAGGTGAGCTGAGAGAAGTGAGTAGTGCACCGCTCCAAATTTATATTTCCTCTGTGAAAGAAAACACTGATCGCTTTCCATACACCCATTACCATTTGCTATTACATAGTCCATTTCCAATTCCAAGAGCGGACGACACTCCCGTCATATTACGTCTAAGGAAGACTGGTACTAGTAAAGCTAGAAAAAATGGTGTGGAATGCCACCATCATTATCATAACTCAACATCAATAGACCAAAATGGAGAGAGGTGATGACGTGATCCAAAAATGTTTTAACGTGTCTCAAATATCGCTCCTTTTTTGCATGCATTTATTAAAGCTTTTGCAAAAAAAACTCGTAATCTTCAGGAATAAACGTGTATTTTATCCATTTCCAGCGTGTGTGTTGAAATATGTCATCTATCTCAAGTTTCCTAGTCCAACTTTCTCCTCCATTCTTCCCCGTAAGTATCAAAGGCATGAAAGGTAATAGGCCAGGCTTTTGTCTGTCTTTGACGCAGATGTTGGAGAAAAAAAAGTTTGGCAAGCTTTTTTCGCAGGAGAAAAAACAAAGTCTTTATGCACAAGAGGCAGAAAGAGAGAGGGGAAAAGGGAAAGAGAAAAAGTTTTATATAACTTTATATAGAGTTTTACTTTGTGAAAAAAAAATTGTACGTTTTTCTCCCCCCACGACTGGTTCGAACCCGAGCCTGTTACTAGGTCGAGAGTTTTCTTTAATCAGCACAAATTTCGGTGGGAAAGTCGGAGTGGTGTGGATATGTATTTTTGAGATGAGGGCGTATAAACGATAAAGTTGGATAGAGAAAATATCTATATAATTTATACCAAGTGTAAGTAAAAAGGAAAGAGAGAGAGAGAGAGAAGGTTGAAAATGCACTGTTTTTGTTATCGCTGTCGTTCATATAAAATGGAAGGGTGACTTTTTATAGCGCACACGAACTTTTTTTATACCTTTATTCACTGATCTAGGACGTAGGCTGACCATGAGCTTTAGAGTTATTGGACAAGGTACGTGAGTGATTCTCACCTTTACGCGGAATGGCATTGATCCGTAAAGATAGAGAGATGAGGAGGCTTCGTAGAAATTTTTATAGAAGCAGGAAATGCTCATCAGATTAGTTAAGCCAGTAATTAATTGGTTATCCAATAACTTTTCAATGTCTGCCTTCTCGTCTAGAATAAATGTGTGAAGGTTATCGGGCAAATTGGCTGGATAAAAGTATGTTGCGGAAATAACTATGTTTTGAAGACGTTGCGTTGTTATATAGCGGATTAGTTGCCCACAATGTGGAGAAAGGTTGATTTGTAATGATAATTGGATTAGTGACTTCCGTCCACTGACCTGTTCCAGAGTAGCGTAATAGCAGTAGTTTCTGGCTTTGTCAAGTAAGAAAAGTGGGGAAAGTAATGGAAAAAGTCTATTATCTTTATGGATGTTGAGGAGACATAAACGGAATTGGTTAATGAGAAGTAGTGACGTCCACGTCAACTTATGGCGATGAATTACTTATACGGCTTTTAGTGAAGAGTAATAAAGAGTGATGGTGAAATGGACAGTTTATAATTCACAAATCGTATTTTCCACTCAGCCTTAAATGGGTAGTTGATTAAGGAGTGGGACAGGGACTAATTACGATATGGATAAAATGTAGAGGGGAAGTGAGGTGAGTAGATTCGAATGAAGCGGGGTGAATCCAAGGGTAAAAGTGGTCGTTAAATGGCTCGACTCAAAACAAATACGGTTCATCCTTGACATTTCCTCTGACAATAGTGCTGATCCTATCGGGGAGAAAGGCTAAGAAGAATAAATAGGAGTAGATAGATAATGTGGATGTCTAATCAGAGAGAGAGACAAATAGTCCATATTACATCCTTTTGGCTTCTCCATTTTTATGTTGGAAATGTGGAAAGAAAACGTAGTTATTTTTCTACGCTGCCTTTCCCGGAGAAGACGTGTAGACGGGAAGAAAAACTGTGATTTTGAGTACCATTCCAATAGCAATAGCTTTTGATGTGAATGGAATTTGAACTAGACCACCATGGAAATTACTGTAGCGTGGGAAATAAAATAGTTTACTTTTTATTTATCACAATAGAAAAGGAAAAGTTTGCATCGTTACATGCCACATGGAGGAAATCAACTGTTTTGATTATTGTGGTGTTTGGGAAAGTTAAAGAAATGATTTTTCTTTCAAGCTTTTTCTTGCATGGTTTTTTGTGGTATGGCTACTTTCATAAATATAAAGTTATTCATGTCTTGTATAAATGTAGAAAGTCTCAGTCTAATGTAAAAACGCAACTCTCTTATTTCTTGGACTGATATCTCTCCATCAACCAATTCTCAACCCTACCATTAGCCTTTTTTACGAAACAAAACGATTTTCTCTGTAAAGATTCCTCGTAAAGAAAAAGACTGACCTAAATGCGTTCTGTTGACGTTTGCGAAAATGACTATTGTTGATAGCCGAGGGGAAAGTGAGTGAAATGAAAGGAGAGAAAAGTCGATTCAGTCGATTCGATTCCCGTCAGCAGATTCACCGTTTAATGGGAACAAGCTGAGATCTCATCAAACTTTGGGGGAAAAGTTTTCTTTCACTTGGAGCAAATTGATGGAAAGGTTTGGAAAAGCTTTCCTTTCATAACAATTACCGAGAGTTGTTTGTAAGATGAGCAATCTTGTCCAATTCAAGTAAAATGCTTTATGGGCTGGTTACAAGTGTAAAAGATAAATTTATCTAAATCAAAGTTAATTTTGAATGGAACGTTAGGAAATCTGTGGGTGTTTTAGGTAAAAGAGTAAAATATTTAAAAGTTTTCTGCCGGAGACTTTCCTTTTGTCTATGGAAATGACGGGATCGATTGTGTGCAAAAGTCATGGCCGTCTCTTGTCTCCCAAAAGGATGAAATTGTCCCAACTCTTGTTCAGGTCGCAATAATACTCTATTATGAAGTTGATGAGGGTACATTCATTCTGTAGAAAAGGCAGTGTGAGCCCTGACGGTAGGAGAGATTCAAGTCGACACGGGGAAAACGTGATGAATGTCAGAGGCTTTTCAGACATAGTCTGCATGATTAATTTGGGAGGGAACCTTCTTTTAGTAATCGTATTTTCGGGGATGATAGCATCCCTTTTGTTCCTCTTGATAACGACATGACAGTGGGGAATTTTTTTGTGAAGAAAAAGAGAGAGCTCTGGAGTCGTCAAGTATTAAATTAAGCAAAGGAATTCCCCTTTCTCACTGTTGATGAGCTCGAGTAGCATTCAGAGGAATTCATACTTCTGCCAATTCACGTGCTTTAGCATGGCTCCATCCTGAATCTAAATGAAGTTCGTTAAATATTTTATTTAGAGCATTCCACCAAAAGGGTGTATTGATAAACTTGTCCGCTTTATCTAGAATTGACTTTTTCCCAGGTCGATATTTATCATACATAAATTATTTTATTCGAAATTGGAAATAGAGAAAGGCTTTTCATTCCCAAAGTAAATACTCATGCTCAAGGGACATACTCAAAAGCTTCCTTTCAATATGAAGGATCATGTCAACTTTCTAGTCTTAAATTAAGAATTGTAGAAAATATAAAGAGGTTTTTTATACCTGATAGGTCTCAAGTTTTTTACGCTTTGTGAACAATGAACCTCTCGTCTTCTCTCATTCGCTTTTATAATGAAATGACATACTTCTTGATCAAGATGGTAAAGTGGATACTTAACATGATGACATATTTGGATTCATATCACGATCCAAGTATAACTGGTGGGGAACATATTGATTTAACAAAGTCATAAGTTGTTAGGACGTCACATATTTGATAGCTATCTAGAGATTGCGTCATCACTTTCCAAATAATAGGATGCGCTTGTGTAATTATACAAATGCCTATTCATCCAATTAGTAAGTAGAAACACCTGGACCCTATTCATAAATTTCCAATAAAGTCATTCTGACGTTGTGGAAAAATAAAATATGAAAAACAATAAATTACTTTTCTCAGATACAACCACTCCATTGTGAGCAAGTGGGAGGAAAGTACACCTTGAATAAAATAGCTGTATGATAAATCCTTTTTTTGCAGGAGGATTTAAAAATGGGATGGTGAAGACAGATTTTATTTATGCAGATGGAGTATTGAAATATGTAGAGTCTTGCACACGTAGTCTTGAAGGCTCCCGGGGTGGGGAAATTGATGGAGGATTTATATTTGAGCATAGTCCCCCTCCACTTGCTTATGATAAATAAGGGCTTTATTTCTTTGGCGAAATGATTTAGAGTAAACAGAAAATGTGCGGCTTGTCGGAGAATAAAAAAAGGGAAGAGAATTAAAATGGAACAAAAGATTTATATAAGAAATGGGTTTGGCTGCAAGTTGGAACGAGTTCATTTCACAAGCTGGTTAAAATAAAATCCATTGGATACGCACATGGTTAGAATACGGATCAAAGTTTTAAGGGAACATGACCAGAGTAAGAATTGTCTCTGGTCCATTCCTCAAAAAGACAAAAGGTGGGGCAGACAGGAATTGTGTAGAAAGTGTGTCGTAGGAAAGAAATAAGCCAATTCTTTACAATTCCTGCGATTCCAAGGACAGAGAATATTTTAAATTACAAAGGTTTATGGAGGAGACAGGTTGGAATTGTGGAGAAATGTTGCGCGACTGTTGTGGATGGTTTGTGGAGAATTTTGATATCAGGTGTAACTGACATTGGTTATTATATTGAGGATTACCATGATTTGGTAAAGGAATTCATTTTGAGGTAAATAGAAAGAAATAACGTTTTGGTAAATGTGTATATTTTTATTAAAGTTGGCTAAGAACCGGAGAAAATTAGAGTGTCGTGGCATATGAAACAATTTAGTGTCTCATCTTGTGAAATGCGGACGTAAGCAATGTCTAGTGGAGAGTTAGAAAAAGCGGATTCTGTTTCGAGTGACAACGGGAGGCATAGCTAGAAACTTTTATCGGAGTGCTGTTAAGGAGAAAAAGGCAATTAAAGAAACATCACGCTGATTCCTATCACGTAGGCAACAACGGCTAAACCATTTTCATTTCTATCCGAGCTCGACACGCAGAGATGGAATGGGTTCGACTGTTGTAGAGAGGCTTAGCCAAACCTCCATTATCTTTAAGGGAAACTAATCCTCTGGGGGCGAAAGGGTATTGGCTAAGAGAAGGCTTATTTGGAAGAAATTGCTCTTGCCACATAGGAGGGGATAGTGTGGAAAAAAAGATATTTCGAAATTGTCGTGTTTATTCGTACTTTGCAAAATTAATGAAAAAAGTTACCTAAATAATTGTAACGTTTAATTAGAAAGGTAAATGTAAAGTATGCTGTGGTGTTTGAGTTGCTTAATTAAGCGATAGGTTTGGAATGGTGGAGACACAAGACGCGAGGGGAATGCTCCACTTGAGTTTAAAATGAGGTTGTAAGGTGCCCCAGGGAGTGATTCGAGGTTGGACATAAACTTAGTCATTACAATAAAGAGTGGATGGGAATAATATCCTCGGGAGCTTGTGTAGAATAGGTATGATAAGAGGCTGAATCCAGGAAGAAAGCTGGGATAAAAGCTAAAAGTGTAGAAGCCTTTAAGCCTAATTTAAAGGATTATTGAGTGTGAACGAGAATAGTTTGTCATCGCTTGTGAAGCATCAAGGGGAAATTTGAAACATATAAAAAAGCTGTGTAAACGTGTGAATTAAATTGTTTCTCTTGTTTTAAATGGTTTATTAGTTATTTAATAGCAACTTTCTTAACTTGCAGATTCATCTGACCTAACTTGTAAGAAGCTCATCAACCCAAAAAGGCGTGAAAAGCGTAAATCCTTTTATTAGCTAAAATATATACCTTTCGCATTATGCTCCAATTTAGCAATTTACAAATCACCCATTCTCGCGATAAATTCTTGCATGTAATAGCAAGACCTTTTTTAACTCACTTCACGACGAAAAGTATGTAGATTAATGAAAAGAACATTTCATGCATGACTGGCCAACAATGCTTACAATTTTCGTATTTCTCTTGAAAAAAATGGGGAGAGACTTGAAAACTTTTCTCCTAGCTTTGTAGAGAGAAGCATCTCATGAAATTGAAAGGATCTTAATAATTTACATGAGAGGCGAGAGAGAAAATTGTCTGGGTTTTATTGCGAGCGTCATGTCTTGCATGGAGTGGATGAGAGTATATAGAAAAATGAGTAAAAGGCAGGGAATTTTTTTAGCGACATTATAAAAATAAAAATTTATCAAGCTTTTAATGCGCCAAGTTGACGTAATGGAGTAAATCAGAATGCATTGCAGAATGGTTCATGTCACTCCCTCCTTGAGTTTAAAGTGAAGGAGGGATTTTTATATAAAATTGTCTTTTCCGCTCCGCCAAAATTTCCTTTTAGAGGACAACACACTTTTGCATATCCTTTGTCAAGGTCCCTTTTTATCTTTTCACACAAGAGTGAAAGTGATGAGTAAGTCAATATGTCTGGTTCCTATTAGGAGTGATGATTACGGCTTGAGACTTGCGAGATACTTGGGTTGTGTACGAGCTGATACACACTTTAATGCTCTTTTCTCTCAAGTCATGATGACAATGGCAGTGGAGCGTAAACGGTTTACTTTTCACTGAGCAGGTTTCCCCTTCTTCGACTTGGCTAAACATCTTTTTAACTCTGTTCCGCTTTTGTCCAAGAGAAAGGTGAACACTTGTCAAGTTCCTTTGCGAATAGAAAGTGGGCGGATGGACTGCGAGGATATGATATGTGATAAAATGGACATTTGCTTGAGTGGATATCGGCTTTTCTGATGTGAATCAATATTTTTGGACGAACAAAAAGGGGGATGATATTGGCCAATTTTCAATTTAATTCTATTCAAAATTTAACAAAGGAGAGAGGGCTAATATGGATGAAATAGTGGGAGAAAGTGTTTGTAGAGAATTTGCAACGAGTTGAAGGGAAAATACGAGTAAATAAAGTAATCCATCCAGCTAGGGAGATGGAAGAGGCGGCGAGTCCAATAAAAAATGTAATTTGAGCTTGTCTTCAACCCGGAGAAGTGAAATGGAAGCGTGAATAGGGGAACAACTGTTGTTTGAGCACCTGTGCAAATATTGATGTTTATAATTAGCTATCACTTTACCGGATTTAGGTGTTGATTGAAGAGATGGGGAAAAGTTGCTAGTTGCCCCTAACAAGAAACTTTATACCCTACTATTAATAAAATAAGGCTCGTATTAACAAAAGGTAACATAATCGGGAAATTTCACACTTGGCCGGTTAAAGGAGGTCAATATAAATTTTTATTCTTGCTTCAGGTAGCATTTTTACACTAGGTAAATAAATTAAGTTATTATTAGCTAGTCAATCTTTGTCATGAGCACATTGCCTCATAAACACTTTGTGCTATTTGCACTAGTTCGTGAGAGCAAGCTCGTATTTTCGCAAATCGATAATCCTCCCATTTAATAGCTTGTGTTGTAGAGAAGTTGAAATATGAGTTTTATTTGGGTAAGAAATCACGTGTAAAAGAGCTGGAGAAAATTAAGGTTAGCCAAGTGATAAGTAGTTCATAGCTCACAACTGTTCCTTCTTCTTCTTCTTTGGGAGAAAAGCTTCTTTGAGTTTATCCCAACAAAGAATAAATATGTGACCTTATTCATTCATCAACTTGTTTTCATCCTTTGAACTTTTTACTTTTTGTTAAGAAAACAAATAATTATTTTCATTTAATTTTCTCAAATGGGCTAGGAACTAGGTTGGAGGGAATGGTGCCGTTGGAGAGTAATCTGATTCGTGTTCTTTGAGCTTTTCTTTTGCATGTCTCCAAACTAACCAGGGCCTGGGCCCATCCCTCTGAAAAGGGGAAACGAGTTTACTCATCTTCGTTGTCTATGGACAATGTATCTTATCAGGAATCGATACGTCTGGCGGCAGTAGGGCGAGTGGCAGACAGTCTCGCAACTCCTTTTATTACGGGGAATAAATAAAACTCGCTCTTTGTGAGCAAGTCGTTAGAGCACATCTTGTCCTAGATGACAGCCTTCCCTCCGCTTATTTATTACTATTTGAGAAATGGATGCATAATTTTAGATCAAAATCGATACCGATACTAGCGAAATGGGTTGGGTTAGCAATAAAGTTTGAGATGTTTATGGATTCTTTTTGCATACTTTAGGAGTGGGGCAGTAAGAGACTAAAATAGACTTTGCCCATGCCCATGACAATTCTTACGGAGCTAACGGAGACAGACACCGCTTAGTTAGTAAATGTCGTTGACAGTGTAGAGCCAAATTGGCTGAATTGGCTGTGGGATTATGGGGTGGATAAAAATAGGGAAATATTGAGAAATTATTCTTTCCATTTGGCCTTTTTACTCCTTTTATTATGCAAAGTATAAGTTGAGCATAATTATGTTCAGGGTTCTCGATGCGATTCCACGTCATTTGATATTCCTGACAGGAAGTAGTCATTGTGAGTCGATCGACATCTATTGTTTTCCTCTCTACTGCGAAATGAAAAAGAGAAAGCAAGCCACTTGCAACCCGTCAGGGATATGAAGCCGTCGTGGGGTTTCCAAAGTGATAAGATAATATGGCAGCTTTTTAATTTACACTAATGCATACTTGTAATCGCACATGCGAGCAGCCATTTTATCCCTGGATGGTTGTCATTACGGAGAAGAATGGAAGGACATATTTCCCCTTTTCTTTCAAGAAGTAGATAATATAAATTTAGAAAGAGACTCTGTGGAAGAGAAAGAGACGGTGCTTCTCTCAAACCCTAATCATGACAGACAGGACGAGAAGATAGCATTAAAAGTGAAGACAAAAGACAGGGAATGTCAAAGAAAGCAAAACTTTTCTTCCTTTTCTCTTTCCCAAAACATAATTACTTTTTCTTCTCCTAACACCAAACTAGCTCAGTTTAAGAAGGAGAAGCGGGTAATTCTTCAACGATCATCGTGTGAAATACTGATGATGGGGGAGAGTATATAAATCTATTACGTCGCTACAATCGCATCTTCTAAAGAGAAATAGCGTCTTCTAATCTAGTTGAAGTTGAGATAATTCTAAAACATCACCTTATTTCTCCTTTATTTTTACAATTGTTTTGGAAAGTTTAATTGCTGCGATGAAAGTTGTGAAAGTGTGGTTGGGGCAGCTCAGGCTTTCTCTTAACGATTGAAATGCATGCAAAGAATATTTAATTTGAGTGAATTATTTTGGTTTAGAGTAGTTGTTGGGCGAGTAGTCTCCGCTTGTTTCACTTTTATTGTGGGTCCGCGAGAGTAAAATCAGTACGGAGAAAGGTTCTGGATATCTTGCAGCGGCACAAGGACATCTGCAGTAGGGGTGAGCGATGTGTTTGGGTGCAGGGCTTGATTTGTTTAAGTAAAATTGGAGCGGCTTTTGCGTTTTTTAATAAAACAAAAAGTGTGGTCGTAGACTAAAGTTGTTTTGGGAGACAGAAAGCTTAAATGGCTTTTTTAAAGATTAATTTTAGGATAAAGTTATGAACTTAATTTGATTTTGATTATGTAAAAACTACTTGTTATAAAGGGAAAATTGAAATGAAAAAGAAAGGTTGAAAGAAACAAGTAGAGTTACAAGCTGCGACTAAATCCGTTTCGCATTGTAACATGATATAGTAAGCAATGTTTTATGGGAGGAACGCTCACCTCCATTCCTGCAGTTCTTGGCAGATGCCCAGCTATTTCCACACGCCTATATCGAGCTGACTAGGAGAAAAGTTCAGTTGTAACTTGTAACTGCAGCACTCTTCATCCCAGCTTCCACGTCAGCAGCGGAACTCTCGGGTGGAGGAATTTTTCCTCGTCATATTTACCACGACCAGTCCGGCACAAGGTTTCTCCAAGAAAAGCCGCACTACAGCTAGAGCAGAGCTGGGGAGAAAGCTGTTCTCTGCATGAAACATCTCCCTTTTCTTTTTCCGCCCATGTGTTGTGAACTTTACCAGAGGCTTATTTAAATTTCTTTTTACGAAACTTGTATAGTTTGTAGGTGGTTTTCCCCTTGATTCTCAAGAAGTAGTGGTAACCTCCTAGTTTTTCTCTTTAGTCGTATGCGTACCCACCGACTCCACAATGGAGGGAGTGTGACGAGGAAAACAAGCTCATCACTCTCTCACCTCAAAACTTTCACTTCCTACTTTTCACACATGGTGTCATTATCAACGCTTCGAAGGAGGATAGTGCGGCGTTCCCGGTGAACAGAGAACCCCGCCACAGAGAGAGAGGAGGAAAGTGTCAACATCCAGCTCTCTTTTAACCCACCGCTTCGGGGCCAACCTAATTCGAAATGAATATATTGGGTAAAGATAATTAGATTTTTGTAGAGCATAAGTCTAGTAGACCATTTATTACCTTGCTGTTTCATTAGCCTTGATTACCCTTAGCTTAGAGATGGTTTAGGATTAA
>JAHZMU010002864.1:0-10188 GCA_027743725.1 Rambutsinella grinnellia | reverse complement strand
ATTTGAGATAATGTCAAGCCTTGACTACTTTGTCTTTTATGTTAGCGTTACGGCAGCACATGTGGTGAGTTGGATGCAAAATATAATTACTCAAGTGAAATCGGTTTCAAAAAATGCCTTAACAAAATTAAAATGCTTGTGATAAAATTTAATAAACATTTTAAATTATTTTCCGTTTAAAATCAACCATTTGCCAATTTTTTTACAAATATTTTAATCTTAGACCATCAATTGTTTTTGACAGTGGCAATTACTTTCTTTCTTTGAATCTCCGCTGGTCTATGAGCATTCTCTCCCCGAAGGCAAAGTCCGTGGCATGGGCCAATATGGATATTTTCAAGTGGCTTGTCTTCAGCTGCCATCATCTTTAAAATAAAAAAATCGTTAGTTCAATTGAATATCAATTTCATGAATCAGTTAAAACCCACTTGATATAGAAGCATTCTCCTGCTCCTCTCCGAATTATTTGGGTAGCTAGCATGAACCGTTAGATAAGAGAAGATGACGACATCTCCCGCCTTGCACGTTATTGGCGTTCCCTTATCCAAGCTCCACTTTTGCGGGTCGACATAATGATATTCAGGCAGGTCCGCGACGTCTTCCAAAGGCCCGAGCTTATGCGACCCTGGAAAAATGCACAGCCCCCCATTCTCTGGATCAGAATTGTCCACATTTATAAAGCAAGCGACCATGCTATCCTTCTCGTAAGGGAAGTAGAGATAATCTTGATGGGCTGGATAAGCAGAGCCCTTCTCTGGTGGTTTGATGTGGGCCTTGCAATGATGCAAAAGAACATTTGGGGATCCAACGCAGTCTGCAACAGCATCAACCAAGTTTTTCTGGAACATTAGCTTGGCAAAAACAGAGTTGTGGCATTGCAAATTGTGAACGGAAAGAACTGTCTTGCGCTCCTTCTGGATTTCGCTTTTCTCCAACCAGTTGCCTTCCCATCCCGCTTCTAAGTTGAAGTCTTGCTCTTGCTTCAGTCTAAAGACGGAGTCGTAAGCTTCGCTTATCTCAGAGATTTCCGAAGGAGTAAAAATATTCTCTAGACGAATGTAACCATTCTCCTTGTAAAAATCTTTTTGAGCTGGAGTTAGACCCATTTTGCCCCAGAGGTTTAGGAAACTGTCTAAATTGCTTCAACTCCAGAATTTGACTAAAGGAAAGAACTAATTAGAGTCGCAGTCTTGTCCAGCTTTTCTTATCAACTCTGAAGTCACTCCATTACATAAATAATTGTGATTGGTGAGCACCTCATATTAATTAATTTTATTACAAGCTTATTACAACGCGTGAGTTGTTTTAAATGATAACTTGTTTTCCAATTTGTCTGTGTCAAGGCTATCACCTTTAATCTCAAAGTTTGGTAAACAGTGATAGAGGAGAAGATTATTTAAGCCGATCTTTGTAATCTGTGAGAAGCCAGCACATCAAGGTCAAGGTATTGGCAGGAAAGCAGCAAATGAAAAAGCCAATTCATATAATTGATGTATCAGTGTCCTTAAACATTTTGATGTCTTAATTAGATTTTAGATAAAAATAGTCTTAAATTGAGCCGAAACTTGTCACGATAAATACAACCATGCAATATCATCATGAATCATGAGCTCATCATCGCATCTCTAAATTTCAACCTTGACCAGAGCTGGAGCTAGACTAAGCCACTAAGAACGGTCTTCTGTCTCCGCTGAAGAAGATGCTGTTTTGTTTTCTGATGCTAAAAAACAGGTTTCGCTTCATCACTTAACCACTGGATTTTTTTGACTATGTTTTTACATTTGAAATGAGCTAATACAATAATCTATGCACACTAATAATGAGAAGAGCAATAAAAAATATTGCAAATTCAAAACATATCATTCAAGTGCAGTTATAAAGAGATAAAAATGAGGCTAAAGACCTTTTTCGCACAAACATTATATTCATTCTTAGTAAGCTTTTATCCCGGAAGAAATTCCAAAACATTTGCAAGCCCAGAGAAAAAACATTCTGACTTGTTTTCAGTCTTGAACTGATTCGAATACGCTTATGATGGGCAAAATGGAAATTTACCATTTCTTAAATTTCATCTTAATATTTGCCTTTATTGGTAATCCTGAATATTTATTACAACCAAGTATTAAATTATTAATTGCAATTATTTATTAGGCATTTCGCACAGCCACGATTTTTTTAGCCCAGAAGATCATGAAATAGCTTGGGGAGAAATTACTTACACAAGTCCATCTGGAACGTTCGAAAGTGAGACTGTTTCTTATAATCCAGAAACGATTTGTCCTCCAGTGAATGCTCTAGAGGAGAAAAAAGAAAATGTGTGCAGTTGGGTTGAAGAGAGTTATATATTCAAGTCGTGCCCAAATGGAACAATCGAGCTAATGAGAGACGTTTTGGACACATTCTTCATACAATCTGATACAATCAGATTCTGTTGCAATCCTACACATCCTGACTGTAAGTTTAAATTAATTTTTTTAAAGTTCATTTAAAAAAATAATCTTTTTAAGTTCCAGAATATAAAAACGCTGCTTTTGTATGCCGCACGACATCATGCACAAATAAAACTGACCCTTGCTCATTTTTTCCACCCCGTTTTATTAATGATGGACAAACGCGGATAGAATATGAAGAGGTTATACGGGACACTTGTGAAGACGATGAAGTTTCTGCCCTTTGCTGTGTGAGGAACTCTACAGGGTCATTATTAGCTTCTGCTTTAGGAACGGAGCTGAATGAATTCCCTCACATGGCAAAACTCAGAGTTCCCGGTCACTGCGGCGGGACTATCTATAATTCTAGATTTGTTATAACGGCTGCGCACTGCGTTATCAGCATTGATGAAAAATTCAAAACTATAAGTAATATGGAGGTTACCTTAGGGTCGAATAATGGTGGTAACGTCCCTACTGAATATCAGTATGACGTGAGGCGGGTAATAGTTCATCCGGAATATACTAGATTAAAGTTGGCTTCTAATCCCGATTATAGAACATTGAATGATATTGCGCTACTGGAACTGGATAGAGAGATTAAGTTTGGGGAGAAAGTAAAGGCGATACAGACTGCCCCTAGTGGATTCAACCCTTTTGAGTATGCAGACAAGGCAGTTGTTGTTGGATGGGGGACGACGGACACGCTGGATTTATCTGAGCATTTGCAAAAAGCGAATTTTATTTTGAGGAGTGATCAAGCTTGTTTCGTAGATGGGCCGTGGGAGCAATATGAAGATAAGAAGGGGCAGTTGCTATGCGTTGGAGGGATCCGGGATGGGAGATGGAGTCCGAGTAAGTCAAAGGGAGTTTCAAATTCCGAGTCTTTTCTGATATTATTTTTATTTTAGCTGCTGGTGGTGGACACAGCGGAGGCCCAGCCATTTGCAAAGGTCCTGATGAAAAAGCGCTTTTATGTGGCATCACGTCCTTCGGCGGATATTGTGATGATGACTGCAAAATTTATAATGATGAGGAAAATTGTCCACCGAGCGTGTATGCTGATGTGGGATACTTCCACGATTGGATTAAAATGCATGCGAGACCACAGAATTAAAGTCATTTTTATAAACCGGTTCTCTACGGTGAAATCGCGAAGGAAGTGAATGCTTACAATGAGGTTGTGATAAAGTCATCTGAATCAGAATACCCATGTGGGGGCACATTTATTGCTAAAAATCTAATTGTAACTGCAGCGCATTGTGTCGCCAAAAGCTACAGTGGAAAGGAATGGGAAAGATTAAAAAATCTAAAGGTTATTGGCGGAACTAATGAATTCGAAGTGGAAGGGATTGAAGTCCTCTCCGGCTTCGTGGAAGAAACTGATGATAAATTCAGAGCAACTGAAAAGAATAAGAATAGCAGCAGACCAATTGTAACTGACTGCTTTTACTTAAATAATCTCGCCGTTATCAAAATATCTGGGGAGATTCGTCTCTCCTCTCCCAATTCATCGTATCCCCTCCTACCAAACGGCTATGACTCCTTCCGTTCCGGTATTGAACTAGCTATTCCTCGCAACTCTTCCAACGGAAGCTCTAACTTTGTCCGGAGAGAATTCAAAATTTTGGAATATTCCGAGTGCCAAACAAGAATAAGTAGGATGACACGAGTCGGATCTAATATAGCAGTTGATACCAATTTATTATGTGGGGTTGAAAGGTATTCTGGAGGCTCCCTCTGCGATAGAAGTTTAGGAGGAGGACTCATCTGCAAAAGGGAGGGAGGAGCTGATATCTTATGCGGAGTGCAGGTCTTCCGCTTTTGCGAATTTTCATTCCCAAATGCATTCTTAAATGTACAATTGTACTCAAATTGGATACAAAAAGCTTTGTTAAAATTAGCATAGTTGTTCTTACAATTGCTAATGAATATTATTAATATTATTTAGTCAAATAAAGAACCACGTTAAACAATTTTCATCAAAAAATGTAAATATATTTTTTAATATCGACGACTGAAGAGCCGACATGAGTGCCCAAGTAGCTTGCACTTTTCGCACAGGCCAGTAGGATGAGGCTTGTCTGATTCGTCACTATTTTCACCCTTCTTTAATGGATCCTATTATAAGCAAACAAAATACAAAATTGCTAAAACAATGTTAAAAAAAACTTTGGCTTCTAACTAAAATAAAATTAAGTTAGTTTTACTTGATGATGCGCTCATTCTAACTGACAGAGCATATAGTTTACTTAAAGTTTTGAACAACGGTTGAAAGATGAGTGATGAAAAAATGAAAGCTGAGAATACAATGAGCAATATTATGAATCATTTTAGTTTAGCGTTCAACGTGACTGATTATACAATAGTATTTCAAGGCTACAAATCATGTCATAAAGACATAACTTTTTACTATTGAATTGCTTTAATTTAATTGAATAAAGATTTTATTATTATACAAGGAAAATGTATCGAAAATTACTCATTTAATAATCAGCTACGCGTTAAAGCTATTTAAAGAAGGAAAAACTGATTTAATTTTGACTCATCACTTTTAGTTGTACAAATACATTTAAATTATTATCAAATTAACTCCAGGGTAAATATTTGGACTTGCTTAGTCATCAAACTTATTCCTAAATTTATCATGAATACCAAATATTTTAAATAAAACATTTTAAATACAATTCCAAAAATATTGCCACTTATAAAACATTATGTCAATATTAAACTATAAATTGATTCCAAAACGAAAGAAATGGGAAGCCACAAAAGATATATAAATTTTTTAAATGCAACATGTAGCGTTTGGATTGACGGAATGAAATAATTAATTTGTAATTTGATTTTACACGGGGTAATGTAGAAGCCCTTCTCCTTTTCAAGAATCTTCAGTTAAAATGAATGCCAAAGATATATTTTTTACACCGCTTTCAGGATTTTGTAACAAAAGCCTTGTTATGTTTTCATATACAAATTCCATGCAAATACTTTTACAAAACTTTACAAAACGGGTAAGCATTACATGCTTGTAACCGCCGACTGCTTTTCATGAAAAGCTGTATGATGACGTACCTGAAAATATCCAACTCTTTTAGACCTTTTACTTCGGGTTGGATTTGGCTTTAACCCTTAATACTTTCTTGAAGGGACGTCGCCTAAAAAACTAAAAATAATTATTATTTCTCCTACATACCTTTCCTTTAAAACCCTTACAAAAAATGTACATTTTACTAAAATTTTATAAATAGGACCTGCTGAACTTTTTGTGTGAAAAGCGTATAATAATAAAATATGATATTTAAGATTTATTTTCCCGTGTACAGAATAAATACTTTGCCAACACTCTTCAAGTGTGCGGTATAATTTTTAAAATTGCTGAAGTTTTCATTCAATAGCCAACTTTTATCTAACTATTTATTATTTAGGCTAAAATGGATAACAGCTTCACTAAACGGCTAAAATCTGACAAAGACATTAAAATGTCATCACTGACTTCTTGGTATTCAATTATAAATATTTTGAAATTGAATTTTACGAATTGAGTTATTATTTCTGTTCAAATATTTAGGGTAAAAAAATACGAGTTGGACGCAGCAGACGAAGCTGCAATGAACGAGAAAGGTATCTCCCAATTACTGAATTTAATTAAGAATGGAAAGCACGCGCCTAAAATAATAATGGTGGTAAATTAAAAAGAATTTGCAGTTCACAATCATAATTCCTTATTTTGTCTATTAAAATCATGTTCTCAATTCTATTTTTAAAAACAATCAAACTAGGCTCCCAAATTTGGAGGAGTGGCTTCCACCATCCTAACACTTGCTAAGATGACGCTCCTTGACAAATTCGCAACTGCTTTTCTTCAATTATTTCCAAACAACAGTGAAGGATTTACAACCCTTTTTGAGAAATTAAACGACTTCTTGCATACAAAGATTAAACTTCCCAAACGGATGTTTAAACTCGTTGTTGTGCACGCATTTGACACGTTGAGTCTTGATATATTTTATTTTATATTTAAAGTATGCCCAATTAAATTAATAAAATTGAAATAAATTTTATTTTAGGATGAGCAAAAAAGAGCAACATTCACTTTGGCAAATTATCCAGCTACACTCTCAAACGACCGGGTTTATTTTGCTTTCCTCAAACGAAGCCAGCATTCTTCCCAAATTAAAACGTGAATTTAATCTCATTTATTTCTGGAATAAAACCTATTTTCTTAACAAGATCAAGGATGTATGCGCAGCAGAGAAAGTAACACGATACAATATTTAAAACTGTCCTGCAAACATTTTCATTTACTAATTATTTTAATATTTAGGTTAAATTTGCAGAGAAAACGCTTCTCGAAATAGTAGAGAAAGCACATGGTAATTTCACGCATGCTGTAGCAGCATTGCAGGATATTGTTGATGGGAGAAGTTGCCAAAATAGAAATGAGAATCCTTTTGAGAATGATATTGTAAGATTATTAGTGAAAATATTAATTTTGACATTTTTATAATTCAACAATATGGTTTATAGGTGATCTGCAATATCCTATCATTTTTCAAAACAAAAGAAGTGAAACTCTGTCGCCTTATAAATTCCCAGTGGAATAAAAACAGCAACCGAATTCTCGAACAACTTGTTCCTCCAAAATACAATTTAACATTTCATGGAATATCAGATTCGAAGCGGGAGCTCCTTACTTCTCTTAAAACCTCGGCTACTTTCCCACTGCCCAGGAGGATAAGGCTGGAAAATGCTTTCCTGAACATTTTAGAGGAGGAGGGAAAGCTCTTGAGTTTTTTCAATGCAATATCTCCAAAGCTAATGGTTTTGGCTATATCTCTTCATGACAGAAACTCTCCTGTTGACATTGGCCAACTAAAAAGTATAATCTTCCCAAACCTAACAAATATTCACATAGATATATGTTGGTTTCCAAACATGAGAAGGTTAAAAGAGTCAGAATTTCTACGGTGGATTTTCAAAAATTCTCCAAATTTGACAGGAATCCATTTAAGAACAAACTTGTGGCCGGATTTGCCTGAGCTAGAGCCAATTAACTCAGTTGTAAATATTTTAGCGGATATGCAACTGAAACAAGTAGTGAAACGTTTAACTTCGCTCACTTTAGAAACCCAAAGTCTTCTTAGCCCTCAGTACGATTTGCTGACAAGCATAAGTCCAAAGCTAAAAGTGCTCCATGCATGCCCCCCAATGTATGCCGGAGCAAGCTTCAATCGTTTCTTAGAAAGTCAATCAAAATCACTGGAAAGTTTACGAATTGATTTAAAACATCATTGTGCTCAAGTTCAACTTGGACAATTCCCAAAATTAAAAGTGTTACAGCTTCCTTACTGTAGCAAATGGAATCAAAATCAATGCATTTCTTATAGAAAGCAATTTCCGCTTTTGGAACACTTGGAATTTGTGACAGTGCATGATGAACAAGTCTTTTGTAACTTTTTTCATTTAGGCGGAAATGAGGACGATGTTAGGCATAATGTTAAAACGCTAATTTTTACAAATACAAAACTTTCACCAGAAAATATTGAGAATGCTGCACATCTCTTTCCGAATCTGACCAAGTTGGAAATACAAGCTAGTTTGGAAACATTAAAGAAGGTTTATGCTGCAATGATAAAGTTGCAAGAGCTGACATTAGGATATACGAATTATAATTACCAAGCAGAGAATTCTATTGACAACATTCTAATGGGCGTCCCGGAAGAAGAAAGAAAGAAAGAGACAAATGTTAAATTTGACAAGTCTCAGTCTCTAACTGCATTGACAGGTTGGTGACAAACTGCTTGTCATATTACAAAATTAAATAAAGTGACTTAACTTGCGGAATGATTTTTATCTTGACAATTTTTAGAACTGCAAACATTGCGGATAAGAAGTTCCCGAAATATTATAATTAGGGAGGAGTTGTGCCGTCGTGTTTTTATGAAAATGGAGTCCCTCAACTTTGTAGAATTTTGTAAGCAAGAGTTTCGTGGCGTGCCGGATCTACTTTTGGAGGAAATGAGAAAGAAATTTGTCATACTTTATCACGATGTGTGTCCAGAGTTTAAATTTTAATAATTACTTTCCTAAATTTTAAATTGGCATTAATTAGATATTTCCAGCAGAGGGTAAATTTAGTGAGACCTTTTCCATTTTATAAAAACATTTAAAATTGTATTAAAATTTACAAACTGTTTAGATAGTAAAACAACAATTGTATTTGTTATTTATCAACAGCATTTATCCGGAATCCGGATAATAGCAGTTTCAAATTATAACTAAATAGTTTCTGGTGTAATTGTATTGACGGATTTCACACTTACATTCAATGCCTTAAACTTTAAGGATTAACTCCAAATATGACTATGCTCTACACCAAACTATTTAAACTATTTCTTTAATTGTAAAAATCAGCGTCCCAGAGATATTTTGATATCTTAATTAGATTTTAGATAAAAATAGTCTTAAATTGAGCTGAGACTTGCTAAGTATGCACAAGTCATGCAATCATCATGATTCATGAATCATCTTCTCATCTCACAGATGAAGCTAGACCACTCCTATCTTCGCGGAAAAAGGTCCTGCTTGGTTTTGAGAAAAACTGGTTTTGCTTCACCACTTTAGCCATTAGATCATCTTTTTACATTTGAAATATGAGCTAATACAACAAGCAATAAAAAATTGCAAATATGTACATTTGCAAATTAAAAACATTTTCCGGTTTCAACTTCAGTTACTAGGAAAAATGAGGCTAAAGAGCTTTTTTTCGCAGAAACATTTATTCAACTCTTATTAAGCTTCTACCCGGAAACAAATTTCAAAATATATTTAAGCCCCCAGAGAAACAAATATTCGGGATTTGTTGTCTTGAACTGTCCTGATAAGAATACGCTCATAATATTTATCTCCTTTAAAATGGAAATTTACAATTTTTACTTGAATTTTATCTTAATTTTCACCTCAATAGGTAATAATAATTATGGATCACTAATCAAGGATTAAATTATTAATTGCAATTATTTATTAGACATTTCGCTCGGCCAAGATTTGACGAGTACTTTTAGTCCAGAGGATGAGACAATAGTTTGGGACGAAGTGAATCCAACTCCACCTGGAACAGCGATCGAAAGTGAGACTGTTTCAGGTGAGACAACCTCGACCATCTCTCCTAGCGAAGAAATTACAACAATTGATCCAACTATACCACCAGCCGAGGAGTCACTTCCTTTTTATACTGCTTGTAAATGGATTCTATCAAGACCAAACGCAAGTTTAACGCCATGTCCCCGGGGAACAATTGAATTATTTCGGGATATCAATTCAAGATGGATATATCTTCGGTGCTGCAACAAAAACCATTATCAGTGTAAGCTATAAGTTAATCAAATAATATCTGCTAATAACAATTATTTACAGTTTCAGATCATAAAAACAGTATGTATTCGTGTGAAACAACTTCCTGCACAAATCAAACAAGTAATCCTTGTTCTACTCTTGATCAGCGTTTTATTAACGAAGGCCAAACTCAACTTGAATATGAAGAGATTATTCGGAATAGTTGTAATGACGGCGAAGGCGCTTCTGCTCTTTGCTGCATAAAAAATTCTACAGAGTCTCTACTAGCATCTGCTTTAGGTGCGGAGCTAAATGAGTTTCCGCATCAGGCAAAGCTCCGTCTACCAAGCCAATGCGGAGGGACAGTCTACAACTCAAGATTTATTATAACGGCTGCGCACTGCGTTGCAGATTACAGTGG
>JAHZMU010002863.1:0-22478 GCA_027743725.1 Rambutsinella grinnellia | reverse complement strand
TACATGACTTAGGCAGAGAGCAAAAATCGTGAGCCACGAGACAGACATGACAACTTTAATTATTTATTAAGCTTGTGCTTTCTGAAAGGGCTGTTCAAATACTGGCTCATTTTAGTCTGATTCAATACTATTTATTACAAAAACTTCAACTTAACCTTGTTCATCAATTTTATTGCTTACAAATCAGATCATATTCAAGGTTAAGCTATGCATCAATTTCCAGATTTACTATTAATTCAAATAAGTTAAGCATTTTATCTACTTTTTCATCTTTTAATTGAGTTTAAATCAAACATAAATGATAGTTTACGCCTAAATTTTATTGATGATATGATATGATTGTTAAATGAATCATATTATAACTTTTGGAATTATAACACGTAATTCCTCTATATATTTGCGTTACCTAAGCAAATCCTTGCCCTTTATATATTAATGATTCATTAATAATGAATTACGGAGGTAATTGTAAGGACCTGACTAATTTGCTATTTATTATTTTATGAATGGAAGGGAACTAAAATACAAGCAAATTTAACAAATAAAAAACATTAATAATGATTCATTGTAAATAAAAAATATTTGCAGCAATTTGCGGAATTAAAAGTTTTATTTTTGATAAAATTTAGAATTTAAAAAATGCAATGGAAACATAATTAGTGGGAATAATATTTATATACCTGATCAGACAAATTGACAATAACTGCTTGCTTTCTATTCAAATCTGTCCTTAAAAAATTAACGACATTTTCGGACAGAGCTAGTCTTACCGTTCATTCTTCCAAGACTTGGTGTGTCACTACGTACTATGATGTGGTCTCCTCCACATTTTTCATGCTCCCATAACTCCCAGCAGCTGCCAGATTTAACTCTAGCTGATCTCGCCCGGTCATTAAAGTCTAGGATGTTGTAACAGGCATAGTCATTGTTTCCGACTCCAATTTCTTTGTGGTTTCCTTTTTATGTTTGAGTAAATTCGAGTAAAATTGTTATGCCGTAATAAGTATAAATTCTACTCTTACCCCCATAATCTTGATTCTCGTATAACCATCCCATGTCAGCTAGTGTTACATGACTCAGACAAAGAGCACAGATTATAGTTAACCAAGAAATTAACATGATGAGCTTAGTTAATGAATTATGATTCTTCGAAAGTAATGTTGATTAGAACTGACAAATTTTACTCCGTATCAAAGCTTTATATTGTCCAAATTTATAATTACGGTACAGTCATGCCCATATCCAATGTCAAATTCTACAATAATTGTTAGGTTCATTTAAATTAATGATGCTAAAATATAATCCGATAGAATAAACCGGTCAAAATCTAAAAAGGAATATACCATGCATGATTTACAGCAACTGGATGACATATTTTTATCGTGTGGTTTTTAAATTTACTTCACGCTCCAAATTTAAGCCTCCAATTATATTTTCCTCAAGATGTCTTTAAAATCATTATTTATACCCGCATATTTTTTTTGTCAAACACGTGCCACCAATACCACCAAAATGTTTCATTGTATAACCCATTAATTTAATTTGCAAACCTGCAGGTTTGACGCAATTGAAAGAAAAGAGGAAAAAATCTGCAAAAACTTAATTTTTAACTAATATCTTGTAAGCGTTATAAAAATAAGACATCACCAACAAATTAATACTAACATAGCAAATACTAGTGACGTCAATGCAATTTAAAATAATTAAGTTATCAATTACATTTTGAGCTAAAGCTAAATTATTATGACTTAAGACTTGTAAGCAATGAGCTTTCCATAAACCGTAAATATTAGAACATTGTCTTGCGTGTTGGAAGCAACTTTCTCCGATTGTCTTTGCAAGGAGAAGGCACTGGGAAGGCATTTCTCGGAAGTAGACTCTAGGAGGTTGTGTTAGGTCACAGAAACAAAGGTTGTTTTCATCACAGAAAGAGTAGAGCGTTTGTGGATTGCAGTCGGTGTGGTGAAGGCAAGGCTTGCCTATTCCTGCGGCGTTGGACTGCCAACAGAATAATGTTAGCAGCCCGAAAGGAAATAGTTTGGGTGTGGATTTAACCATTTTGGTAAAATGAGAATTAGAAAAATCTGAAGCTCGAAGTTCGAGCCTCGAACTAAACAACTCAGGATCAATCCTCTGAAAGATTTGAAGTTAAACAATGAGCAATCAATTACTTTTACGAATCTTATCAATAATTACGCGGAAATGATATTTGGAATAAATGCAAAATTGACTCGCTTATGTGGAAATACAACAGTTTAAATTCCATATTATACATAGAATTATAATTGTTAGCAAATAATTATTAAATTTGACTCAGACAAACTCATAATTTATTTAAAGCATTGAATCATTCTGTAAATTTATCCAGATTAAACATCAATTATACATTTAGGACGTGCATACTCATCTTCTTTGTATTCTTTATAATTTTTATCACAATGACATGTATTGGTTTTGGAATGGCAGAAAACTGGCCCCGAAATAAACGCTTGGCATTGCTCGCTACTAGTGCAATTCCCTCCGATCCCGGTGTAACCATAACAGTTCCCATCAACATCTTTATTTCTATACCTACACATGCAAAAAGTATGAAATCCTTCAGGATCCCCAAGACATTCAATTGGGGAAGTATTTCCTGAAGCGTCCTCGCAAATACCAACATCCTTACATGGCTCGCCTATGCCTCCAGTCACCCCACAAAAATCGTTGTGTCCCTTGACGGTTCCCGGTCGACAAGTACATTTTCCCTCGTAGCAAATAGCACTCCCTAATTTGGCAGAGCATTGAACGTCTTCTTCACAATCATCACCAATTAATGTAGCGGTTGGTATACATGTATAACTGTGGCTGGACTGGACAAAGCCATCTTCGCAGGTGCAAATACGTGAAGGATATCCACATTTGCTATTAGCGTTGTGCTCGCATTGTACACTATAAATGCACGCTTCCCCAAATCCCACTTTTGGCACGCAAAGCCAAAGTCCAAAATTGCTCGCAAAAACGTTCGGGTCAATACACTGGCATTCTTTTGTTTCTTCGTCACACTCTAGATTCAAAGAAGGATTACATTGGGAAGGATGATGCTCGCATGAGAAATAGCTTTTCTTGTGACATGAACCTTGTCCGGTTTGAAAATAGCTAGGATCACAGTCACAAGTAGGGAATGGCAGTTGACCGAAAAGGTCGTGACACGACGCACCTTCAAACGAGATTTTGCAATCTGATTTGTCACTTTCCTTAGTACACACTTCTCCCAAACTAATCTGATGGGAAAGACGTACTACGTAAAGTAGTAGAAGAAAAAAATAAACGCCTCTCATTTTCATACAATGCTCTTTCTTAGTGCAGCTTCAATTAGACAATGCGTGGCCAACGTAGAATGAACTGTTGCAAAATAAAATGTTTGTAATAACTGGTAAATTTTTAGACTGAACTTGAAAAATTGACATTTGTCATTTTTATTTAAAGATAGAATCAGCGCGACATTAATTAAATTATTTTATCAATACAATCACCGGCATTGATTGATGCGCAAAAACCACTTCGTCCGCAAAACAACTCGTCGTCTCCCGAAGAAATTGCGCATTGCGCAGACTCTTCACATGTTTCATTGATTCGTTTATTGTAAAGACACTTTGTCATATCAATACTGGGGATGTAGCTTGAGGTACAAGTGCATTTCTCGCTAAGGCAACTTGACCCATGCAAAACGATCGAACATTCCTGGTCGGTTGTGCAATCATCTCCGACTCGTTTAATTTCGTAACATTGATTGGAAATTTGAACGGTTTGTTTGGGACATGCACATTGAAAAATGGCTAACTTTGAGTTATAAACACATTTACTATTTAATGGGAGACATTGCTCGTCTAATTCGCATTCTTGGCCAAATCTTTTTTGGAGATAACATCTACCATTTAAAACTACTCTGTTTGGTTGGCATTCGCATTTAGATGTGGTCATATTACATGTATAATGTTCTCCTAATCCGAGCACACATTGGTCTCTATGAGCGCAACTGGAACCAATAGCTGATGCAATCTAGATTGGAATTTATGAAAATTTAGATTTATTTTTTTTAAACGTGTTTATAAATTTTACTTACGGGGAGACAAGCTTGTTCCCTTGGCTTGACTACTTTTACGTGGAATTTATTACATTGGCAGCTGCGGTAAATTGGGTAATTAGGGTCACAAAAAGTGTGTTCGTCTATACACTGAAGGGAGTGATCGCAAGGCGCGTCCAGTCCCACTTTCGGAAGGCATTTAGTAAGAGATGGATCTTTGACATGGAGGGCTTCATTGCAACGGCAAGTGAATGTTTTGTTGTCGCATAAGGAACCCCCAACATTAATACATTGTCGCTCGTGCTGGAAGCAACTGTCTCCAATTCTCTTTGCGAGGATTAAGCACTGGTCGGGAATGTCTGGGAAGTAGACTCTGGCAGGTCGTGTTACGTCACAAGAACAAACGTTGCTATCATCGCAGAAAGAGAAGAGCGTTTGTGGATTGCAGTCGGTGTGGTTCAAGCAAGGCTCGCCTATTCCTGCGGCGTGGGATTGCCAACAGAATAATGTTAATAGCCCAAAATAAAATAGTTTGGGTGTTGATTTAACCATTTTGGTAAAATTGAATGAAAGGGAAATATTCCAAGCTCAAACCAAACAAGTCTGGATCAAAGCCATGAAAGATTTGAAGGCAATCAATGAGAAATGAATCATTTTTTATGAATCTTATCAATGATTAAGCCGAAATCATAATTGAACATGTTAAATAAATTAACTGGCTATTTACATATCAATTTTTATTGAAGTGGAAATGCAATCATTATCATTCCTTATCACTTTTCTCCTTAATTGCTGCCCAATAAACGATAACAAAAATTAAAAATAGAACTGGGAATAAAAGCCTCGAAATAGCATCTAATTTATCCGGAACGTTGCTCATCCTCAAGTTCCTCAATCTCTCCGTGAACTTGATCCCACTTCCGCCAATATTATTTAATGGAATGCCTTGCCCATCCCCATCATCATCTCTATTCCTCTTCCCTCTTAGCCAAACAGCCGTGATTGATTCAAGCACAGCTCCAAACACAAAAGTTAGACAGATGCCTGTCCAAACATCAATCATTCGGGTATATCCGACTGTAGGATATCCTTTGTTTGCTTGAGCCACCAAGAAAGAAAGACTAAGGAGGGTCATTGTAACTATTATTAGCCTTGCTGTTCCATTCCTCAAACTGCTTATCCAGAAAGTGGCGAAAGACATCAGAACAAGCATAGTACAAGGAATATATAAATGGATTAGGTATTGATTGAAGCTCCGCTTGAATAAGAAATCAGTCCTGAGGCAACTATAAATTCCCGTGTTTGTTTGACTGTCGCAGTGATCCGATGAGAATAGAGCTAGTGAAAAGTCATATAGGACGAGCATAGAAGTCACTTGGACGGGGTCTTGTGCCTTCCATTTTAGAACAATGTCCTTTGTCGTGTACCCATCTATTTAACATTACTTATAATTAATTTTAAATGGTTTTTCAAACAATTTGGGCTAAAGAGCTTACAGCTAGCAATCCGAATACTACATGATTGGGTGTCCATCGGAAACTTTTTGAAAACCATTGGGCACGACAGCTTTAAGCTTAGCCTCGTGGGGGTCCCTAGTCAAAGAGACATAGCTTAAGTTGTTTCGCGAATTATCAAATTTTAAACGGTCGTCGGTCCATTGCTGGCGGAAGGTGAGTTGAGTTGACCATTCCTATTGAAAAAGAGATTTTTAAGAATGGGTTGGGAATTATTTAAAGGAAGGCTTACCCCTTTTAAGGAATCAACACTGTCGATAGACCTCACAAAGAAATTTACGGAGACAGTGACAGGCTCTAGAAAATGGGAAAGATGTGACTGAATATGAGTGATTAATGATTAGTTAAATACTACCGGAAACATTGTTGTTGTTAACGGGGCGGAAATTTGGGTTGTATCTTCCATCTTCAAAGAGCTTTTCTAAGACAAGTTGTTCAGGAGGCTGAATAGCTCCGAGCGTAGCTGGTCTAAATTAAATAAATATTTTTTATTTTTTTAATATTTTTTAACAATTGATTGAAGTATTCCAACTCACCCTAATAATAAGAAGACTGCAAGAGCCAAATATTTAAAGGAGTTCATTTTAAACCTCTGAATAAATTTATGTGAAAAAATTATCCGCTTTTTTTCTTTTGCAATGAGCTATTTGCTACTGACCAAGTCGGAGATTATCTTATGCCTTTCTAGCTTTTGGAATAGCCTTGACGCACTTTATTTATAAGCTGATACATTATCCAGATAAAAAGGATTGGATTATTTTGGTTGACAACAAGACATGCTCTTGACGTCTCAAATGGCTTGTTTAGATCTTCACTTTACGGGAGCGCCTCCGGCCCAAGTGTTTTGGCTTTTAAGCTCTTGCGTAAGCAAAAAATGACCTTAGCCTCGTCATTGCACCGTCACTGCTTTATTCATTGAACCATAACCAGTTTCTGCTTTGCTTTAGCACTGCCTATTTACGAAGAGATATCCAAATTAATTGGGACGAATGGGATGATTATGATCTCTGTCCTGTTTTTGTTTTGAATGGGGTGGTGGTGACGCTTTTAGACTTACGCACATCATAATCATTCTCAATCGCATAGAGCTCAAGTTAAAATTTGCGTTGCATTACATTCATGACATTTTATGCAAGTCAAAACATACGAATCAATTAGGCATGAAGAGGCGACCATCTCATAAATTAAATTTTTAAGAAATGAAAATATTGAATTTGAAATGGAATATTTAACATCTCATCAGATACATATCAGAATGAATTTGTGAATTATTTAAATGCTAGGAATGAGCTAAGTATCACTAAAGTTCAATTTCAACAGTATTATAGTGCTTATTTTCACGGCTTCTTACACAACTTTAAATGGTGGTGGCCGAGAAGAGATTTTTTCATAAAACTAACCCAAAACTTAACCAAAAATGACGACCAAATATAAAATAATTTGATTATTTTCATGACAATCAAGTTTTCACTAGATTTAATTAAATTTATAAATTCTAAATAATATCAATGTAATTTGAATGAAACTGCCTGCGTTCTTAGCAATCTGCTTATTTGTTTTTTTTCTAGCCATCTAAAATGGAAAGTTTGGGCACGGACCCAGTTCCTAAAGTAATAGTCGGGAGGGGAGCTGGAAGTGGTGGTGTCGCAATGTGGGATATATAAGCTTGCGTATTAATGCCAAATAAAGTCGGTGCAGATTGGGTAGAAATGCTTGGATTACTTCCAAGTGTAGTGCTGGTCCACCTCTTATCTCCTGGATAGGTTATGAGTGCTTTGCTTCTCCCTTTATCTGTTAATTGCTGCTTTACTGGCATCGAAGCAGGGAAAACGCGCAAAGGAATCTCTCTAGTTGTATAAGGCAACGGTTCAAGACCAGTGCTTGGTCCACTAAGGCTGTGTCTTCGACCCTATATTTAAATGAATGTTGAGCTACTGGGGTTTAAAGATATTATTAATTGTCTTACAGGAATGCCCGGAGATGTTGATAAAACATCAGTCCTGCCATGTTTTAAAACGCCCGCATTCGATACATATTTTTGCCCCGCAATTTGTCCATTAAATAAGTCACTAGTAGTCTCAAACCCTGGGTAAGTGATAAGCTTTGGATTTGGATCGGGTAATGAATGACTCGGATTGTATGAGCTCCCAGGAGTTTGTCCGCCGAATAGATCTTTACTAGTCTCATACCCTGGATATGTAATGAACTTAGGCTGAAAATGCTGATGATATGAGGGATAATATGTTGCTCGATTAACACTTCCAATATCTTGTGGTTGCTGCCAATTGGTAACAGTCGGTAGCCCTCCACCTAGCTGTTGTATTCGTTCTTTGGGAAGCTGATAATTATGTGCAATTTTACTAGGACCAAGTTGGGCAGAGCAATATCTACAAGCAGGTTTGGATGCTGCTATAACGCTCATTCTCCTCTGATTGCTATTTTGTAAGTCAGTTGGTGGATTATGCTGACGATCCCACAACAACTTAACTTCTGCGTGGGGCTTCCTATTCTCAAACGTTTCTGTTGCCTTTACATCCGTTTCTACTATATGGAGCGGTTGGTTTCTAAGAATTGGATGTTGGAGTAGTTCCTGTCTGATTACGCTGTGGTCATTTTGATTCAACCCAAACTCGCTTCCTTCAAATTGGCCCCTTCCAATGAGTTTTGTGGTGCGTGTCTCAACGTTCCCCGCCACATAGACATGCCCATCTCGGTCAATTCTAACCGCAATCGTGTCCGTATTCATAATGTCGTCCGGTTTCCAAGCCTTATCACCCTTCAAGGTAAGTCCTTGTTCGGGGTAAGAGGCGTGTCGAGTTTTAAAAATTTTCTCGTTAAGTGTTTTTGCAAAGTCTTGAGCCATTTTAAGCCTCTCATCCTAAATTTATTTCAAATATAAATACTTGCAATCAATTAGTGTGATTTTAACAAAATCTTACAACACTTAGGTCCATCAGGCTAGTTGAAATTGCCCAAGGAATTCCTGAACACAGGATGAAAATCGTTACAAAACTTGCTTCCATGATTAAGAATGAAGTAGCAAATGATTAATGAACTTGATGTTTTCGGGTGAAGTTAATGTAGTTAGAGAAACGCAGTGTTTATTCCTAATTCAAAATCATGACAAGTGTTTGACATGCCATTATAAACAGTATTCGTAGAAAAGGACTGAATTCCTCGTAAGAGATAATTTGGACATAAAAACATTTTAATCCACTTTAATTAAAGTAATTGATAATGACTACTCGGCTAAAATGCTCTATGCAAGTCATTCAAACTAGTCTAGCAAGAAATGACTTTCACTCATTAAAAATGTGTTTTGTAATCACAATTTAGCTGTAAAAATGAATTGCTAGCAAAAATATTTCCAAGTAAGCCAAGTCAAGCACTTGCCACTGATTCCTAGAAGAAAAGCAAGTGATCCAGAAGGTTTCAAGATCAATTTCATTGCCTCGATTATTAATGAATTATCATAGGCTTATGCTTAAATTGGTTTTGATTAAGAGGAATCAGGCTTGTTAATGTTAATGCTTTTTGAACAGTTGTTTAATGAGTTGGGTTTTTTTATTCATGATAATTTAACTACAAATAATTTTCCAATACATTTCGTAATAATCATCTTGCTTTTTTCCCCAGGTGAACACCCTCCTGAAATTTTCTTGGTATTTGAATTGATCAACTGGGGCGTACAGGTGCTCGCCATGAGCTTTGTTCTTTATTCTAAAGTTTCCGGCTTGAGTAGGAAATAATTCCCAAGAGCTTTGTGTAACCCGCGAGCCAGGAACCCAGGTGAAAACGCTTCTCCTATCGCTGTCATACTTGTAGTGGTCTGAGGCGGCATAAAGATACTCCAAGTATTCTACATTAAAAAGATGAAATGATTTCCCGTAGTCCTCCGAATAGATAATCCATTTTGCATTATTCCCTTCGTGCCAGCTATTAGGATGTGTGACGACTAATCTCCTCTCTCCAGTGACAATGTAGGTGGCAGTTAGGAATTCGTAATTTTGATTAAGATTTTTCAAAACGCATTTCTTCTTCCCAAAAATGTTAAGAGAGGATGGAATCTCCTCAATGCCAGAAGAATCCTGCATGCGAGATATTCTGTAAATGAGCTGGAGTCCCTCCTGACTGTAAATGTCATTATTGCTTTTCATCCGCCTTAAAGCAGCATTTATCCAGGCGGTGGCAGGGGAGAGTTTTTTGAAAGCTTTGGATAACCCAATAATTACGTTGACACTTCCTTTACCTGTGTACACACCATTGAACAAGGATTCCACGTAAGAAAGGAAGTAGAGAGATGTAGGATAAGTGTCTGCAAATGAGACGACTTGTGAGTATTGCCCTGCCCGGATATTGCTTGCTAAGGAGGAAAGGACGGAGTTTGCTTTAGATTCAATCTTGTTCAATAAGTCATTAGCAACACGTCTATCATCCACATTTAGCTTGCCAAAGTTGGAGTCTCCAGTAACATCTTTAATTTTTTTGTTAACGAGAAGAATGGAAAGTGAGTAAAGGTCGTTGTTATCACTCATTTTTTCATACAATGCTCTGCATGCTATAATATCTTCATTAATAGTTCGCAAATTCCTAATAAATTGGCAAATATGCCCGATTCTCACGGAGTCACTACGGCTATAAGCTTTTGTAATAATTGATGGGAGGGAGTAATCCCAGCTGACTTTCATCGTCTTGTATTTTTCTACCGCTTCACTGTAACTGCCCGCTCTTATCAAGGCCGCAGTACTATCAACTTGTTCTCTTTGAATCGTTCGCTTCAACTCCTTAATCTCTTCAAGACGTTTATTTAGCGTTTCTTGAAGCAGCTGCAGGCGTTGGTTATAATCTGATTTGAGTTCTGCCACATCAATCAAGTGGCTCTGCTTCATTTTATCAACTACGCTGTTAAGGTTTTGCATATCTTGTTCATACTTAGCTTCCATGGCGAGGTAAGTTGGACTGTAGACAACGGTCCTTTGGAGAATTGCATTTTCGCAAACAATCTTGTTGGTGATAAGACGAAGGTAGTTTTTTAACTCTTGACATTTTGTATTAAAAGGGGGATTTTTTACTCTCCATTTATACGAACTGCAAGCAATCCTTGTCGTATTCGTGGTGGGGTTATTAGTAATCGCCATGAACGCATTAAATAAAACTCGGTTGATATCCTCAATCTCCTTGGTGGTCGAAGTGCAAGTATTTGTGTCGAGAGTTGGAGGCGGATTGTTGGGAAAATCATCAGCGTCCATGTTAAAAGTAGATCTTTTTTCTCTTTTCCAGGAGGTATATGGAAACGAGGCGTTTGAAGAGAAACCTAGTTGTGTCCAGTTGTGCTCTCCGGAATGTTTTGGGATGAGAAGCCCAAGTTGGGAGGGATGGTCGGGCTTTAAAGCGACATCCTTGTTAAGTCGGTGCTCGTACGGAGAAAGAACACTGTTGGAATAACTTATTGCGTAGGACAATAGTCCAAACCAAACAATTCTCCAAAACATTTTACAATTATTATTTTTGCTTGTCTAAAAAGATAAATCAACTCGGCGCTAGTTTGACAAAAATATTTTAGTAACATCTGATGCGACTCGAATTTATATAGATCATCAATTTGCTGTTAAGAGTCAAAGCTCTCAATAATATTTCCAAGTAATGGATAATCATCGTATCAGGCTAAACACTCGTGACTTGTTTGAAAGTAATTGAAAGATTTATTCAAGATCAATTTCATCGCCTCGATTATGCATGAACTATTATCAGCATGTGTTTGAATTACTTTTAATTAAGAGGAATAAAGCTTGTAATTATGCAAGTAATCCAAATAATATCTTGATTGACAACAAGCGAATCTGAAAAAAACAAACAAATTCAAACATCCAAGCTATCAGTTAGCCGTGCAATAAAAATCATTGTTATTATTGCTCACTTTACTGATTATCATTTTGAGGCAATTAAAAATGTTGTGCGAATAATTGCGCACAATTTTGATCAATTTGCTTAATTTACCGAGAGCTTGTTTTGCCAAGGGTAAATAACCGTTGCATAACAGTTACCTAATAAGTGCAAATGTCGTCACTGAAACGAATGGAAAGTACTTGGAACATGAAATAAATAGCTTAATTAAAGAATTCGTAGAAAATGTTTCAATTTGCAGACTTTGCAAGATTTGATCAAGTGCCCCAATTAAACTGGAATTAAGGAGTGTATAAATAGAGCTAGAATATTTCATTTAGCCAAAAATACTTAAATAATATTTGTGTCTATTGAAAACGTTTTGATTTGCAATGAACAATTTGTTTCATACCGTTTATTTGCTATTAGCAATATTCCATTATGCAAATGCGATTTCTTCAACCCCGGCAATTTTTGAGGTAAGGTATTTCAAAGAAAATCTAAATGTTATGGAATTTTGAGCAAAATAATAGCTTGTTATAATGACAAGCAGGTGTCGGAAAGGACAAAGCTGAATGCATCTCTAGATGGAATTTTAAAAGCTAGTTTTGACTGCAATAATGACCAAAATGGACTATTTCTTCGCACTCCCTTCCATATTAGTATGTACTTGGGTGGGAATCTGACTTGGGGAAGAAGGTTGTCCGAAGTTGTCACCCCAGAGACGGCTAAACACTACCCAATTGGTGTAGTTCAAGGATTGTTTGGAAAATTTTTGGTTGCGAGGGTAGATTCTGGTCTGAGATTCTATAATATAGTAAGGTTCTAGCTTTTATCGCAAAATCATGGACGGACATAAATATATCTTTTTAATTAGGAATCTGGGCAAAGTCCAAAACCACTATTTGAATATGGGCAATTTGCAAACACATTTGGCTGGACGGAACCTCGAGCAGTTTTGCTTTGGGGAAATATATTTCCCACAAGATCTCATCTAGGAGTGTTAACAAGAGATGAGGATGGAATTATAAAATTTTATTCAGCATCTCATCAATCGATTTTGAACCGGGATGAGTTTGGAATTCGTGAGCTATCTCCTCAATCACCTTTGCTAATTGAGGACTGGTGGTCAAGAAAATCCACCCAGTTTTCTATTGTGGACTTGGAGGGGAAAGGGAAGCAAGATTTTATTGTGGCTTGGGGACAGGGAAACTTTTCAATTTACAAATTTGACAGGAAGTATAATTTGGAAAAGGTAGTAAATGAGCAACTGTTTTCAAACGAGGAATTCCCAAAAGGAAGGCTCGTGTTTGGTAACATAACTGGTACTTCTATTAAGGACATGTTGATTTTCCAAAGTTCAGGGCTTTATCTTGTGAAGTGGGATTATGCAAGGAATACTTTCTTAGTTGAGGTTTATCATTCATACTTTTCTGAAAAAAATGGTTGGGGTAGCATAGAAATATCGTCAATTAATGTAGTCGACTTAAATGGTGACGGGAGGGATGAGCTTGTCTATAGTGGACCGAGTGGTCTAGGCATAACTAGATTCTACTTGTTCAATAATAAGTGGGTAATAGAGCAAGTAGTGTCGGCAAATTTATCTTTTTCGGATAAATACTCTGGAGTAAAAGCAGTTTCACATTGCCCTGGAAAAAGACCTTCGATTCTTTTAGAATATGAAGCAACGGATGAATATGAACTTGGACTAGTAGAAGTGACCCTGCAGCATAGACCAAGCCTAATTTGTTCGGATGTGGAAGAAAGCAATTCTTTGCTGAGTTTCACGCCCTCAAATATCCAAGAGAGAGACGCCCTAGTTGAACAAAAGTGGTTGGATTGGTATGACATTTGGCAGGAGTCGAGTGTAATAATTAGTGACAAAATTGTGAATCCAGAAACCGGACAAGTGGAGCTGAGCTTGCCCCTCTTCTACTATGAAGGTGTAAACTTGCGACTAACTTACGACTCATCGCGTCGCCAGTCTACTCCAGTTGGAGTGGGTTGGTCAATTCCTTTAGCAAAGGATTTTATATTTTTGGACACTTCCTCCTCCATTTTTGAAGAGCTTTATTCCTACTACCTTTCACTTGACGGAGCTCTCTTTACATTAAATAGGACGGATTTTTCTTCTAAAACGCAGAGAAAGTTTAGCGTACCAGAGTATAATATTACTGCTACATATTATTTGGCAAACCAAACATGGCTTATTAACCAGGGAAATGACTTTCTTATTTTCGGAGGTATTTCAACAGCCATTCAGAAGAGTCTAGTGTGGCCTTGGGGTTTTAGTGGAAGTCAATATAAAATCGCACAGTTAAAAGAGCACTTCATATCCTGGTATTTAACTAGCCGTCGAACTGAAGACCAAACGGTAGAGTACAATTATGGTAGCGAAATAGCATACGTTGGTAAAGGCAAAAGCTATACGACGCAAATCTACTTACAAGAAATTTTAGACAAAAGTAATTTACTTTCCATCAAGTTTGGATATTCTCCAAAGCAAAGCGACTGGTACGTCAAGAACACTCCAGAAAATCCAGATGGGTCTCTTTCCTTCCCTCTTCAGTTGACGCAAGGCATGTCCTTAACATCTATTGATGTTTCTACAAAAGTATCTAAACAATATTTCAACTTGGCTTATGCTACTTCTCTAACAGGCACGGAAAGATTAATGAGAATTGACCAATTTCTTACCGTCTCAAAAAATTCCAACCTTTTCCTATTTGACTACAACGCTTTCGGCTATTTGTCAAATGTTTACATGCCCAGAACCGAAAACAATTTTAAAATCGAGTATAGCAAAGGCCCCTCACAGCTAAACGAGCCTGCAACTTTCCCGCTTGGCGAAATGGGAGGTTTATTGAGAGGTCCGGGCTATCTTTTACTTCACCAGCTGAACAGAATTCCTCAAACCAAAGTAAACCTTGCCATATACCAAAATGATGTTGATGGATTCAGCAAGTCTACCGATGAACTAGAGACTTATGAGGTCCCTTCTGACCTTAAAGGTTACACTGTCGTACCGTTGCCATCCCACATTTTTGTAATTCTTCAGTTTTCTGATGGTAGCAAAAGAGTTGATTATTTGAGAAAGAAAACATCATCCGCTAATTGGTCAAATCAAGCTACAGATTACTTTTTTATTAAAAAAGAGGAAAAAGTAATACCTCTTGCTTCATCTTTAGTTCACGTGGTGCCGGAAAAATCTGAAGTAAGCTTGTATCAACTTGGAAATGAGGAATCGGGCAACATGAAGGTGGAGAAACTGCGACTTCCGCGCACATTAGGACAGAACATGGCCGAATCTTCTCAACAGAGTTATATTGCTCTTTATGATAACAAAGATAGTCTATTCATAATATATAAAAGGGGCGAGCGTTGGGGAGTGACGTGGAAGCAACTTTCCGGCTCTTTTTTCAATCAAATGACAAACCACTTTTTAAATAAATTTGATACAAACAAGGAACTAGCGAAAAGCTATAAGGATCAGCTTACTTCAGCAATGCTTAAATCTCAAGATAATATATTAGTCCTGTCCACGCCAAGCGTTAGTAATGGACATAGCTTTCTAAATTTGTTAGTCGTTGAGATTTCCAAGGACTATATTGTTACAAAGAGTACGCCATCCGGTTTGTATGGGGAAAAAATTGCTGATATTGAATACATCTTAAAAAATGGAGAGGGTTCTAACTTCGCACTTAAATATAAGGATACAGGGTCAAACTACAAATTAGAAGTTACTAATGTCACAGGCAAGGCTAGAGGGACTGTTGACTCTATTAAAAACAAGAATCGAAGAGCAGACGCCCTGGAAAAGATGCTTAAGGAAATAAAGGATCACGAAGAATGGAAAAACCTTTTAAAGAATATGACAATGCAGGTTTTAAATTGGGAAAAGCTCAGCTCAACTCCTTCACCCGATGGGATATGCGTTGGGGAGAGGAAAATCATTCGTAAAAGTAGCGAAGGAGGAATTGACACTTTGACTAGCTCTAGAAAACTGAGGTTGAGCCCCCATCTCCTTCTGTGGCAGAAGGAGGAGAGTGGAATGGAGTATGAGATCATCCAAGAAAAGAATTCAAACAAGCTTAAGGCAATTAAAGTTAGCCCGGCGTGGAATATCATTTTTCCATATTCATTTTTCGTTGCATACCAAAGCAACGACGACGTGGTCGTTGTGCCATTAACTCCGGATGGGAAAGGAATAGGAGGAGAATTAATTTTTAAAGGCGAAGTCATCCACCCGCTTAGCAGTGCTAGTATTGGATTAGTGACTGTTAGAAATAGCTCATCATTAAATTCTTATCATGTCTCTGCTAGTGAGATTGTAGTAAGGAGATCTCTAACTTTTCAGAAGTCGCAGGATTTTCAAGCTTCTAAGATTGTGCGGATGGGAAATGGCAGAAGTGGGCAGAAGGTGTCCCGTCTTATCGGCTACGAATATGATAAGAAAGAGATTACACGAGTAATACCCAGCAATAAGAAGAGTTATGGAGGCTGGATTGATATAAATTTTGTTGAAAAAGATGAGCCCAAAACCACTGTCTATAATGCAGCGGACTCTATTGTGAAAATTGACTCGACTCAGAAATCGGATGACGTTGGCCAGGAGAATAGTCAGGAAGAGTTTATAATTAGGGACAAGAAAGGCGCACAAATTCTTAATATGTTTCCTTATAAACTGAAGGACGACATGGTTTCTTACTTGGGATTTGAAGAGGATGAGCCGGAATTTGGGGGGTGGACTTATGATAAAAGTAATGTAGTTCGAACAAGGCAGTCGCTAACTGGTAAAGCTTATCTTAAACTCAAATCTAATCTTGAGAAGCGCTTCAAGCCAGAAGACCAGGATGGAGTGTTTGTAGCTGGGGCTTGGATCCGCGTTCCTTCTCTTAACCTTCGTGTTGGTGATGATGTTCCATTCTTCAAAATTGTTTACGTCCACTCAAATAATTCTAGAGAAAGCGAAATTGTCGGGTTGCTTGGCAAAGTTCGTGATTTGAATGGGGATTGGGCTTACACAGAGGTAATTGTGGACATGGCCTATGCGAGGGAGGAAATTTATGCCCCGTTTCTCAACATTGGATCGAAAAACACGGTTCCAATAAGTTTCAGGATTATTATCGGCCTTGAAGATTCTAAAGAGGTTCATCTTGATAATGTAGCTTTTTATCCAAGAGGATTTATGTTCCAGGCAAACGTCTATAGCCAACTGGGGCTCGCGCCAGTTTTAACGCATATTGTAGGAAGTGGAGGCAAAATCCGCAGCTTGATTTTCAGCCGGTGTGGACGACAAGTTGGTGAAAGTGAGAATGGAGTAGTGACGGAAATGCGAAATGCTGAAAAACCTTCGTCTCTTCCGTCATCTCTTGTATTCGAGTCGAAGAAAGGATTCCATGAAAAATGGGAGAAAGCATCGTTTCAGACAAGATGGGAGCTAAGTCAGCAAAGCCATAGCCTTTCCGTCTCCCAAGCAGTGCTTAAGGGAAGTGGTAAGGTTACATTTAAGCAACCAAAGTCTTCTTCTTTTGCAATTCGCCTGGATTACATTTTATCCAGCCAAGCTTCGCTTCACCTTAATTTTTGGGGGTCGGGTATAACTCTGAAACGAAATGGGAACTCTATTGAGTCATCATTTCAGGGGCAAAAGGTTAACGTTGATGGAGGGAAAGGAGAAGCAGAGCTTATTCTTTTATGTTCAGATGGAAGAGTTGTGATGTGGGTAGATAGCAATATAATTTGGGACAGAAAAATTCCTTTCTCTGAAAATAATCTGTCTCTTGAAATGACTGGGAATGTTCAACTTCATTCTTTAATTTTTCTTCAAGACCCGACGTTAAAAGTTACGTATTTTAATGGATTTAAAGAAGCCATTCAGGAGTTGATGTTGGAGTCGTCAAGTAGCGTCATTGCTGTACATACTTTGTACGATGATTTGGGTCGACCGTTTTTAAAAACTAAAGAAACAAGAATAAAAACTGTAAACAGCACTGAGCCTTTACTAAAGTATTATACGGGCCTTATAACTTCATTTAATGAAAGCTCTAAAATGCTACATGGAGACGTTTCAAAGTTAAATTGGAATGATGAAGGATTCCCTTATTTTCTGGAAGAGTACGAGAACCATCCAGGAGGTCAAGTGTTAAGCAGAGGCCTTCCGGGAAAGAGGTACGCTCTTGGTAAAAGGTTCGGCACTAGAACAAAAGTCAACAATCCCGTTCCTTTTCTAAATAATATGTTTCCGCAAAAGGAAGACTTTTCCTTCAAATCTCGCGTGTTCGCAAGTGGAAGAGAAGTTCATTGGGTTTATAAGGATGGGCTTCTTCGAGCTACTTATATTGAATCGCCATCATTTGATCACCGCTTAACCACTTACGAATACAATGAGAGAAAGCAAATTTTTGCAGTTCTACCTCCAAATTATCATGAGGCTGCTAATACATTCTCCCAGCTCGAGAAATGGGAGATGAGCAGAGGGGAACTGGAGCGTAAGTTTGGCACATTCTATTACTACGACGACAAGGGAAGGCTTAAGAGCAAGACTAATAGAGAGGAAGGGACGATTAATTTTCTCTATGACTCGTTTGGAAACGTTCGGTTCCGTGTATATCAAGATGAGAGATCAATCAATGTTAAGACAGTATTCACTTATTACACCCCATCTGGATTGTTATGGAGGAGTGGTGTTTACACTAAAAGTATTAGAAGCTTGAAGGAGTTGGAGCCGTTTCTTGGGGAAGAGCTTTTTCCTATGAAGTATTCCAAGGTCTTCCAAGACATAACTTATTCAACTTCAAATTTTCAGGAAATGGACAAAGTTAAACAAATAATAACGTATAACGAAGCAGGTCCGGTGATTGATGAAGTGGTTAATGACGAGGCTGGGGAGGTGGTGAAAAAGTCTTTGGTTTTGGTGCCTACCCTTCTTGGGGAGACTGTAAACTTGACACTATCTACTAAATGGATTAGTCAAAGGAAGAAAAAAGTATGTTATCCGGGGTCGGCCTTGTGCGTTATCCATGAGTATAATAAAATAGGTCACTTGGTTTCTATTACGAGCACAGGCTGTGGAGATGAAGTAGAAGTTGATCTAAAATTTGAGTATAACGCGAGGGGCAAAGTAGTCAAAGAAGTTAGTAATGGCAATGTGCGAAAATTAAAATATAACTCGCCAGGATTTATGACGTCGTTGGACGACAAGTTTGCATCTCTCCTATTATCCTACGAAGACAAAGGGTATACAGCAACGGCTCCAGAAATTGGGATTGTTAGCAAAATGAAATGGATTCCAAAGTGGAAAGATGGTTTAAAGCGAAAGGATTTTAAATTGGATAGAAATCATCCGCCTCAAGATATTTCTGAAAATATATGGCGCACTTGCATAGAGGGATTAAGGCGTACTGGATACATAAATAAGCAAAATATTCCAACTGGAAAGCCACTCCGGCTCACTTTAGACAACTCACTTCCCCTTTTCTGCGGTGGAAGAACGGGATACATTCTTTCTGAGATGTTATCTCACAAAGCCCTCCCGGAAACAAGTGGATACAAAATTGATTACGGAAGTCACGGGGAAGTACTGCGAGCAAAGTATTGGACGCCTGACCAAACAGAAGCAGACGAGCCCTTACAACCTCACAGTTTCTCTCGGGTTTCTGGCATTTCACAAAATCTCTCGCTTGAAATCTGGCAAAGGTTGGTTGAGGCAGATATTATAATTGCTAACAGACCCAGAAAGGCTATCCATAGTCATATTGGATACTTAAGTAATATTGAAATACTTCGAGAGAAAGAATTAAGAAATGAATTAAAAAAACTGGACATTGTAGCTGCACATTTTTCATCCGCTTTAATCAAAATGCTCGCAACTTATTATCTTACATATAGCCAAACAATCAACTATTCCCAATTTGAAAAGAGAATTCTAGAATGGAGTGGGTATGTTGATTCTCCAACTCCAGGCTCGGTGGAAAACGAGAGGATATTGTTAAACGGACAAATGTATGAAATGATTTTGCAGAAAGGTTTTCATGAAAACTTCTTCACAACCGAGTTCATCACCAATCTGCCTTCCCAGCTTGAAAATTCTACAAAATTAGAGATTGGAAGGATTTTATTGGAACATCAACAGCACACATTGGGCAGCCACCCTTTTGATATGGACGTTCTTCAAGTAGATCATAATGGAAATCAAAAGAATTTCTTTCGTGGCCATTCAATCTACAACGTTGAATATAGGAATGAGAGTGTCAACCAAATTGCAAATGTCACAATAAAATTTGGCGGCAGCGTGAAAACTTATGAGATAAAATATGATAGTGACGGTAACGTAATTGAAGACTCTTTGAAAGGAATAACCTTATCATATGATCCAATAACTAAAAGGCCAACAATTATTAAATTGGAAGGAGGTGGTCTGATTAAATTTGCATATGATGGACAAGGTGAAAGGGTCTTGAAGCAAGTTTATTCACCCTCTGGGTATTTGGAAAAGGAGATATCTTACTTGAGAGATGAACGAGCGAGGGTCGTAATGGAGAAGGAAGTTGTTCGGGAGGAAGCTACTGATTCAGAGAGTTCTTACAAGCTAACCTATTTCATTTATGGCCCAAGAGGTTTGGTAGGCTTTGTGAGGGATGGTGCTTTTTATGATGTAATGACAGACCATTTGGGCTCGGTTAGGATGGTTACAAAGGGGGATGATGTCATTGCTGCTTTTGATTACATGCCGTATGGCGAGCTTCAAAAGAGCTATGTAAGTGATCCAAAAGGGGACTTAAATTTTAGATTTGGAGGAAAGGAATTTGATGAAGAAACGGGGCTTTATAATTTCCACGCGAGGTTGTATGACCCAAGCCTTGGTAGATTTTTTCAGACAGATCCAATGTGGCAATATTCATCGCCTTATTTGTACGCTGGAAACTCTCCCTTTTCATTAGTCGACCCGGATGGGGAGGAAGTCGTAACTCTTGTCGTGTTAGGGATTATTGGTGCGGTGGCTGGAGGGTATCTTGGCGCATCAGCAGTGAACAATCGGTGGAACCCAAAAGACTGGGATTTTAACGACCCAGGTAACTATTTTGGTATTGGGGGTGGAGCCCTTGCTGGAGCCTTACTCCCGGTTGGATTCGGCGCGTCAGTTGGTGTACTTGGAGGAGCAGCAGCAGGTTTAGGAATTGTAACTGCTGGCACCACCGCCGCAACTGTTGCGGGAGTTACTGGTACAGTTGCGCTTGGCGCGGGCGTTGCTTATTTATCAACTGCCGCCTCAAATAACAAGTGGAATCCTGAGAACTGGGAATGGGATAGGCCACACACTTATAATGCAATGTTCCAAGGTTTTGCTATTGGCTCCTCGCTACCTGGTGGTCTTTCAGGTGTAGGCAAATTAGTAAGTAAGATTGCCGACAGCTCCAAACTCGTCTCACGGCTACTCACCACCGCAAACTTTGTTTCTGGTAGCGCTGTGGCATACGGAATCGGGGTGACTATGCATGGTAAGGAGTTTAATCCTTCAAAATGGAACTGGAAGTCCCCAGCAACTTATTTCGCATTGTCTACTGGGTTTACTTCTGGCTACTCCTTGCCAACTCTTCTTACCGGAAGTGTAAAAAGTATTGGGGAATTAATTTCGTCTAGCAAGAAAGTGCAATTTTATGGGGCAATGATTAAAGCTGCTTTGAAGAATCCAAAGTCTCCTATCTACAAAACGATAGCTACTGCGACAGGAGCTTACGCTATTGGGGCAATGGTCAACCAAGATTTTGATATTACGTCGTGGAAATTTAAATCTTTTACGACTTATCAAGGAATACTTAACGGGGCTTTTATGGGGAAGGGACTTTATCTTATGGCTGTGGAAATGCTTGCACCAAAGCCAACTCTTAAAGTGACAATTGATAAACATACTTATGATAAGCTTCGCAAATTATCAGTAGAAGACCCAGCCAAGTTTGAGAAATTTGCTAAACAAGCAATGGATGAGCTGAAAGTGCTCGAGGCTGAATTTAAAGTCAGATTTTATATTAACAAAAGGCCAAAAATTCTCGATTCCTCCAGAGTCACATCTGTAGACTCTGCTATGGGGTCTTCAGTAGATTCCTTTAGCCATTTAAAAGTAAACTTTCGGACGTCACCTGGCTCTTCTCCGTTAGCCATTAAAGCTGACAAATAATATGAGTTGTCATGCATTCTGATTTTAATCAGACAATGGAAAAAACACGAAATGAATTGATAAAACATGATTTGCCTTAAATGATTTGACTCATGTTCTCTTTCAACCTTTCATGTCCTTCAACCATTTAGAAGATGAACTTTATTAATTTACACCTTCTTCTACTTGTACAGATTTACTGTCCTTCTCTTTCTCTTTAAATAATAAAGCAACACTTATGAAAAGCATTTCTCTACAATGTAAACGTTTCTCAGAAATATTTATTTCTTATGAGCATAAGCACAGTCACAATTCAAGCCGATTATGATTATATAAACCATTTTTATCTAGCGTGATGTTGATTATACTGACCTTTGCATAATTTTGCTTTTATTTATAGGATAATAATATGTCTCTTTTCACTCTTTATAGACGCTCATTACAAAGCCGCAATTTTAAAAGGTGACCATGTCATTTAGTTTTAGTTAGTTTAAAGTTTTAGAATGGCGTTAATCAAATGTTTCATTCTTTTGTTTTCAATTTCCTACTTTAAAATAGAGAGCATTAAAGCCTCTTTCTGGGATAAAATTCCAATTTTCTCCAGTTTCTATTACTGGATGAACCAGCGCCCAGATTCTGCTTAAAGACTATTCTTTTTATTCTTAACCCAATTTGACAATTATTTCCCATAAAATCAACCGCAATCTAAATATAATTTACTTTTAGCAATATTCCATGAATTCGTAATGCAATACTCAACCACGTCGTTGAGATAACAGCTACAGCCACGGAATAAAATTTTCTTGAAATAACAGCCACGGAATAAAATTTTCCAGAAATAACAGCCACAGGGAAAATC
>JAHZMU010002862.1:0-11548 GCA_027743725.1 Rambutsinella grinnellia | reverse complement strand
TGTCAAATGTCAGTTCTTGTAACAAAGCATGTTTTCAACTCACAAATATCAATATCCACAGTCTGGATTCCACACAAGAGTTTTTGTACAGAAAAATTATTTCAGGAAAAAAAGCTACGCAGCTACAAAGGCAAACGAAACAAGTCTTTGCACTTAAACTCCTTGACATTTCAGCTAAGAGCAAGAAACGCGAAGGTATGAGCTTATTGAAGAACAAATCGTAGAGTATACAAATCAGCTGCTTGGATATGAAATGGCTTTGTGGTTTGCTTTCTCTCTCTTGTCTTGTGTAGAATACATAGAACGTTTGAGGAGCAAAATGCGTTCATGAAAATGCTAAAAATTTCAGGAATATTTTTAAACCAAGCAATTTCTTAAGAAAGTGAAATGCGTTGCCTTAAAATGAAAAACAAATGCTTTTCTGTTAAGATTTCACAATTTATTTACCTAATTGCCAATTTTGTAATTGCAAAAATATAATATTATATTTGTATGCTCAGCTTCGCCTCCATTTCAGCAGAATTAACTGGCTATTTGCAACTTTGATATTATTAGTTGCTGTTCATCTTGGAACTGTTCTCTTAATTTGGATTTTTGCAAAAACGATGCCAAGATTATTTCTCAAAGATTATTTTGAGTCTGGATATGCTATGCTTACTTAACGCGATTGTTGTAACAGCAATTGTACTTCCGGCAGGAGCAAAAAAAATACGGAGGCGGAACATTCACTTATAATGAAGAGGCGGATAGGCAATATAAATGGGAGAAGAACGGATAATGATTTATTTTCATATAGGTTTTGGAAAGCACAGCGTTGTCCACGCGCTTGCAAATTGCGCAATTATAAAACCTTGAAAATATAGACCTACTTTCTGTAGACGTGGTTGGGACTTTGAGTATTCTAAAAATAATTTGTCAAAAAAAATATTCAGGTACTCCTTTTTTGCATTAAAATAAGCGAACTACAAGTATATCTCAGAAAGAGTTTGACGAGTTGTGGCGAAAAACGGAGCTTGAACTTTCTAATTTTGACTAAAATGTCTCTCCCAGTAAGTGTCCCAGAGCAATCATCCATTTCAACTGTTCTCGTCTTAAGAGCAATCTTCTTCCAAAAGAAAATATTTTCCTTACTCTATTCCCTATTTTGTTATTACAGGCGACAACATAATTGCCTTAAACCAACGCTCAATAACCCAAAGATTTTCCATGGCTTTTCTCTCTGATTGTCCTAAATGGAATTGTTGGTGCTGGCTCATGTTGCCACAACGTTTTTAGGAAATTAGCAGGAAATCATCTAAAACCAGATGTTAATTTATTATACATCTTCTTGTCGGCTGGACTTGGGATATTTGCAATTTTGGAAATCATAGTGAATATAATTCTACACACTCGACCCATGACGCTTTTACATTTAAGAGAGTTTTTGGTATTGGAGAGAAGAAGTAAGTTAAGCATTTTACTCTATAAATAATTTTTAACTTATCAACTCTTGCTTTTAGCTTTAAACATACTTGCTCCAAACACGAGACGTGGAACACGACTGGATATCTTAGGCGTAGCCCTTTATCTCTGTCTATGCAGTGTGACATTTGCTGCCACATTTTGGGACAGTGGGACATTTTGTGGCCACTTCTAAGCCTTCCGCTCACACATAAGCATTAAAAGAAAATACTATTTTGGTATTTGCCCATCGTTTTAATTCTCAATTCAATTTACATCAAATTCATGGAGTGTTTTTTCATTCATGACTTTCATTTCAGACTATTTTTTCTGTAAATGTGCTTCATCACAATTTGGCCCATAAGATCAGAAAAAGTCACAAAATTGCATCAAATTTGCGTAATTTCCCTTTTCATGCTTTCAAAATCGACATGAACCTTCATGATTTTTACATGACTTTTGTACCGCTCTATTGCTAATTAATCCGTAGATTATTGCTGAATTGCAATAAAATTAATGTTGACACAAATGTAAAAAAATAATCCGATAATTTTAATTTAACCTAGAGTTATATTAAGTTATATGAATAAGTGAAAAAAATGCCATTCTTATTTCCAGCATCTAGCTTCATTTACACGTAATCACCATATTCAATAAAAAAAATCGATCTGTTCATTTCCTAACGTTTGATTTAGAAATTAATTTTAATATATTATGGCCAATACCTAAATATCGGTAGATGCAACGTCAAATACTATTTTATCTTTTAAAATAAGCGTATAAAGGACGAAAGAATATTCCGCTTTTAATAGATAAAATCAAATTAAATATTAAATATTTTATGATTTCTTCCTCTAAACCTTTTTTGGCAAGATTAAAAGATTAAAATGCCATTCCCGTAAATAATTTATGGTTTGGTTTAAAACGAAAAACAATTTTTTAAATGATTACAAGTAGAAACCTTTTCATTTTACATTTTATCATCCTCCACGCGTCTGTACATTTTGAAAAATCCTTGAAATTATACTTCTTCTTGCTATTTGCTTAATCGTGGCTTCTCAACATCCATCTCTTTTCTCTTTTTTATTAAATAATAAATAATAAACAAACAATCTCAAATAATATTATATACTATATTATAGTGAATCGCTATAAGTTCACCTGAGAACTTTTTAATTTGCGGTCACCCACTTATTAAACTCGTCAAACTGTAAAAAATGGCTTTACTAATCTGCGTACCAAAACAATCTTCTATCCTCACTCTTCTAGTCTTGCGGGCAATAATTCTCCACAAAAAAGTATTATTTATTCTCTACCGTTGCCCCTACTATTTTGGCATAAGTGAACACAATCTAATTACTCTAAAACGGCATCCAATAAGCTTTAAAGATTTCCCATGGCTTCTCGCACAAATTTTCTTGACTGGTCTAGCAGGCATAGGAACTTGTTCTTTTAATGTATTCGCCATTTTATTTGGTTTCCATTTGGAAGCCAAAGTTACTAAGTTCGTCTGCTTTATAACATCCGCTGGGCTGGGAATTTGCGGAGTTTTTGAAATTTCCACATACATAATTTTACATTTGCGACCCAATATACTATCCCATCTCAAGGATTTCTTGATATTTGAAAGGAAATGTAGGTAAATAAACTATTTTGCTTATTTTCAATAAAAAAAATATATTAAATTCTAACAGGTTTAAACAAGCTTGCTCCAAACACACTCTCCGGGACGAGGGTAGATGTTGTCGGCGTCACATTCCTTTTGTTTGTGTTCACTGTGCTATTTATTCCACCGTTATTAGCTTTGCTAACAGTAATATCCAACTTAGATCCTTATTATGTCATTACAGAACAATTTCTGCCTGACAAATATGAACGTTCTTTATTCCTCATATTTCTATCTCCGTCCATCCGACTCCTACTTTCTTACTTGAATATTGTCGAATTCTTAAGACTTGCAACTCTTGTGATAATGCAGATATTTTTGTCTGTGTTTTCTATCGTTACATCAACTCATAATTTAAGGTTCCTGAATGGATACGAGTGCCGCCATTTCTACACTCAACTTCGCCTCCATTTCACTAGAATCAATTGGATTATCAATAGCGCAACTTTAATATTAATAATTATTGCTCATGTGGGAACCATAGTATTAATATTGATTTTTGTGGAATTTCAGGATTTCGTTTCAAACACTATTTTAAGCTTAGATATAATTTGCTTAGTTAATGTGGTTGTAGTAACAGCAATTGTACTTCCGGCAGGGGCGAAAATTCACACAGAGGCGGAACACATACTTTTAATCAAAAGACAAAAGGGTAATTTAAATGGGAGAAGAACGGATTATGATTTATTTTCATACCGATTTTGGAAAGCACAGCGTCCGACTTCGTTAAGGGCGGGACCATATTTTAAACTTTGTCGAGACACTTCCGTCCAGTATTTTGACCACTTGTTACATAATACGTATGAGGCGTTAATGCTATAATATATCATTAACGCATAATATAATATATTCCAGGGATTTAAGACATAATTTTTATTTGCACAGAATTAATTTTATGATAAATATTTAAATAATTATTGAGAAATTTCGCAATTATAAATCCTTGAAAATATATAACCTGTTGTGGACTTGTTCGAGGCTTCGAGTTTCCGAGAAAAAAAATCTAGTAAAATATTTAAAATACGCTTTAGTTTTAAAAATTTAAATAAGGCAAATATTATTTTATTTGGGTTTATGTACCTTAATCTCATTGAGGGCAGAACCATACTTTAAAATTTGTGAAGATACCGCCGTACAATATTTTGATAGCTTGCTAAATAATACTTGCAATACACTAATGCTATATGTTCCGAAGGATTTAACAATACAAAAACTTTTATTTGCTCAAAATTAATCATATTATAAATAATTAAAGTGTTATTGAATTAATTGTGTAACCTAATTTAGTCCGACTAAATATTCATAACAAGGTTATGCTTTGAAATAATACAATTTGTAAAATAATTTTAAGTAAATGCTTACGAATAAAATCATTTGCCATTTATCTATAATAAAACTAGACTACGTGTCATTTATCTGGTACATAAACGGTAATCTGGTAGACGTTGGCTATTTTTGTAAAGAAATTATGGGATGGTTTAATAGCAAAAAACCTTTTAGGATTAACTTAATACCGTAAATTTTAACATGTCCGAGAATATAGTTAGGTAATTGAAAAGGTTATTATTATAAGTAAATACCCATTTTACTATAGCTTTGTCCACGCTTGCCAATTTCGCAATTGAATCCTTGAAGCTATGCAACTACCAGCTATTCAATTGCTGGAGGTTTTGACTCTAAAAAAACAATTTTATTTGTCAAAATTTTTGCTCAGGTATTTTTTATGAATTAAAATAAGCGGAGAGTTAAGAAGAGAACTTCGACGAGTCGTAACCTTATTTCTAGAGCTTCCTGTTCAAATAATTTATTTTCCATAAAATGTCTCCACCAATAAGAGTCCCGGAGCAATCATCCATCCTAACTCCTCTCGCCCTTCGAGCCATATTTCTCCAAAAGAAAATATTCTTCTTTCTCTATCCCGTTTCCACCTGTTACTATTTTGGACAAACATACGACATCATTGCCTTAAAACGGCGTCAAATAAATCTCAAAGATTTGCCCTGGTTCTTCTCCCTTATTGTCCTTACCGGGATTGCCGGTGGGGGCTCTTGTTTACACAACGTTTTCAAGATGATAATTGGCGCAAAGCTCCCACCAGATGTAAATTTGTTATACATTTCAATATCAGGCCTATTCGCTGCTTGTTCGATTGGTGAAATCATTATAAACATAATATTATACATTCGACCAATGACGTTGGTGCACGCAAAGGAATTTTTAGTATTGGAGAGAAAATGTAAGTTAAATTAATCTCAATTAAATGCTAATTAATTAATTAAATAAATTAAATGCTTTAGCTAACTCTAATTCAATCCAATTCAATCGAAACTTTCAGCTTTGAATTTACTTGCGCCTAACACTCGACGTGGAACGAGACTGGATATACTTGGCCTAGCCTTTCATCTCTGCTTATTCACAATAGCTTTTTCTACCCCGCCTTTGACTATTCTTGCAGTCATCTACAATTACGATCCTTACTATGTCATAGCTGAACAATTTCTGCCCAACCCATTCGACCGTACTTTCTCCCAAATGGCTACAACCTTTTTCATCCGCCTAATAATATGTTACTTTAATGCTTTTGAATTCTTCCGATTTGCTTCCTTAATCGGAGCTGAAATACTCTTTGTTTTGTTTGCAATAGTCAACTTTTTAACTAATTTGAGCTTTATTGATGGATTTTATTGTCGCCATTTGTACGCTCTGCTTCGTCTTAATTTTATCAGATTTAATTGGCTCGTAAACTCGGCTGTTTTAGCATGGATAAGTATTGATCACGTTTTAACGGTATTTCTTTTCTGGATTTTTATAAAATGCCAAGTCCTTCTCACCACACCTATCTTATGCGTATTATTACTGACTATTATCGACACGATTATTCTAACTTTAATTGTATTTTCTAAATTATCAAAAATACATAAACAAACGGAGTATCTTGTGGGGAGAAAAAGACAAAGATATTTTGCTGTTAGGAATAGCCACACAGATTCGTTTTCTTATCAATATTGGAATGCACAACGCTCCATTTCAGTTAAGGCGGGGCCATTCTTTAATATAAGTACGGATACTCCAATGCAATACTTTGATCAGTTGTTAAATAACGTCGTTAACGCTGTCATGTTAGTTAATCCGGTTTAGTTAGATGCATAAGTATTTAATGTTACAATTTGTGTAGAAAAGTATTTATATAAGCCGCGTTACCTGTGCGGATTCTTAATGCAAATTTTAAAAAAATAGATTATTTTATAAATCGATTTTTTAATGCTTAAAGCATTTATCATATTAAGAAATACAGGGATTGGTTTTGTTTAAGCATTTTAAACCTTTGTACTTTTTAAGCAAAATTAATTCTATTTTCTTTGCATTAAAGCTTAAAACCCATGCTGCAATAAATATTTTACGGCATGTACCTGTCTTCTTTGCGTCACAGTTTGGAATCCGGGTATTTTCCGTGTTTTTAAGTAATTAATAATTTAATACTCTAAACTTTAGACTCTGAAGGTAAGCTAATAGTTAGCATTTACCTTGCAGTCTCATACTAACGTCCTACTTTAAAGCTAAATATAAAGTCAACTTGCACAAAAATTAAAATGCCTTTACCAATCCGAGTTCCGAAGAAATCATCGATCCTCTCAGTTCTCGTCTTGCGATCCATTCTTCTCCACACAAAAAAAATATTCCTTATGCTCTGCCATTGACCCTACTATTTTGGTTTAACTAAACAAAACCTAATTACTCTAAAACGGTATCAGATAAGCTCCAAGGATTTGCCCTGGCTCCTTTCATTAATTTTTCTATCTGGAACATGTGCCTTTAAGGTGGTCACCATATTACTCGGTTTTCATTTAGAAGCCAAGGTTAATTTCCGCTTTAACATCTGCTGGATTAGGTGCTGCTGCATGTTTTAAAATCGTAGTTTACATAATTTTACACGCCTGTACAAATACATTCGCTCATTTTAAAGATTTTCTCGTATTTGAAAGAAAATGCGGGTAAATATATTATTTTATAATTTTCAGTAAAAATAAATAAACGCAATCTTTCTACAGACTTACATATTTCACCAGAATTAACTGGATAGTCAATTTTGCAACTTTGGTATTGATTATTTCAGCTCACTTCGCGACCGTTGGCCTAACTTGGGTTTTGGTGAGATGCCAGGATTATTTACCAGGTTCTATTTTAACTCTGGATTTTATATGCTTGGTTAACGCACTTGTTGCAACCATAGTTGTTGATACTTCCAGCAGGGGTCAAAAACCACACAGAAACAATGCATTTAGTCAATAGGAAAAGGCAGAAGGTGTCTGAAGGAAGAACGTGTAATGATTTATTTTATCACAGATTTTGAACGCGAAATTTCATTCAGGGCTAGGCCATACTTCAAGATATGTGGGGACACTTCCGTTCAATATTTTGATCACTTGCTAAACAATACTTGTAATACATGTACACTTATGTTGTATATACCAAAAGATTTAACGATACAAAAACCTTTATTCGTTTAGAATTAATTATAAAAAAATATTAAACTGTTATTAACGTATAGAAGTAAACGGTATGTTCAGGTTCTAGCGGATCTGATGGCACTTTTAAAATATAAAGAATAGCATTAAACTTGCAATTATGACCTTGAAAACAAACAAAAATATAGAAATTTTAGCAATATATTAACTACAAACCTTTTACAATTCATCTGTAATGCTCTGCACACAATATTTCACTTCTGAAACCGCAAGCGGATGCTTCCCAAAATAATAATTTTTGTTTTAAGAGATTCCTCAAAGTGTTAAATTGAATTAAAATTGTTTATTTTAATCAAGATGGGTCAAGTTATACGCGAAGGATTGAAGATAACATTTATGTCCGTTAATCGATACTTCATCGAGTCATTAAGCAATCTACTCATTCATTTCTTGCTTAGTAATTCAAGGCCTCTGCTTTTTGTATTTCAAACAACCAATTTGATTTCTAAAGCCTTTTCTTCCTTCTTTTCGTAAAAAAACAAATAAAATGGAATTAGAATAAACAATTTAATTATTAATATCTTATTATTTTTTTATTTTAGTCGTTTTTACGTAAACGTTTTTAAATCTTAAACAGCAGATGATAGGTTGGATTTTGGCGAGTTCTAAAAGCTCTGACACAATAAACGAGCCTTTCAGAAAGTAGGGCAATTCCTGCTGAAAATAAACCGACTAAAAGCAGGCTAAATATTACTAAAATATTTCCATTCAGACTAGCCGCCGCTGGACCGATAATTTTCTTAATGCGTTGTTCGTTAACAAAACTACTATTTTGTCGGACATTGCTATAAATCGCTTCAACAATTTCCATCCATCTCTCTTTAATACCAGATTCCTTCAACAGTCCCACCCTTTTAAGCAAATGCTTTGGAACTATTCCAATTAGTTGAAAGTTAAACGAGCTCGGTATCCAACTTTCCTGTCCCTTATACAACTTTTCATCTTTAAAAGTGTTAAGTAAACTATTACTATTGCTAGATGCAAGGACCAAGGCAGTTTTGTTGCAATCTTTTAGCCTTTTTAAAAGCTGTCGTTCCTCTTCCTTTCCGTATTCCTCCCGTATTTCATTTTGAATTCGTTTTTCTTCATCCCAATTAACCGGATCGAAAGGTAAAATATAAGTTGCTTTTATCCATTTTACTAAATGGAGCATTAACACCGTCTGAGGTGGCAATGAACAGTTTTGCTTTACCACATCACTAAAACTATTATTATCATGATTTCCATACAACCCTTTTGGCCAACCAGCGTTTAAATATATCATATTTCCCAACATTGAATGAACCCGAAACGATTTATTTCCTCCAAAGTAAACCGTTTTAACATGGCCGTAGTAAATATCTGGATATGTCTCAATGCTAATTTCATCTGAGCTATTTAAACTTTGCAAGATTTCCAGGTACATGTAAACTTTCTCATGTTTTGCGTAAATATTATAATTAAACTCGACCAACTCGTGAATCTTCTCAAATTTTTCAACCTTCCTTTGCCTAACCATGTTATAAACGTTCCTTTGCTTGTAACCTTGACTCAAAATAATACTTGTTAGAAAAAATAAGCTAAACATAACGCGAATGGGGTTGCCTTTCATGAATTCTTCTTTAAAAATGTGACCTTGCTCAAGCAAGAGCTTTGAAAAGGAAAATAAAGATAACCAATCAATCCTTAAATAAAAAGCAAATGATTTCAGTGCTAAAGCAAAAAATATTATGGTTATAGCAAGGCAAATCCACACAATCCAATCGTAAACGCTGATCAATTCTTGAAACAAAAGGGGCTCTACCATTTTATATCCACAAACAACAAAACCAAGTTGGTTTGATATATCCGGGAAGAAAAACGTGATATGGAGTGGACTCGTGTCGAAACTTGATTCACCAAATAGTTTCGGATAGTGATAAAATTCCCTTTGAAATTTACCATCCAGCTTAATCCCATTCACGCACAAACCTTCATTCATTTTATACGAATAATTGCTCAAGACTGATGTCCAGATATGAGTAATAATTGTTTTCAATATGGCTTTGTCGTTGACGTTGTAAATTTTCAAAGGATTTTCTTTGGCAACCCTGCATATTCGAAATTCTTCTAGTAACTCCGTTTCAGTTCGAAGATATATGTAGATTTGATACTCCTCAAGCTCGTCATTAATTTCGTTTGATGTCAAATGTAAAACTTGATATTTTTTTGAAATAATAGCAGAATTTTGAATTTCATTCATTTCTAATTTTGTAACGAGAAAAATGGTATCGTAAGCTCGCAATTTACCCCTAAGCATGCGATAAGTAAATGATTCAGCCCAATCGAATTTAAAGTAATTAATTTCAATTATTTGCTGTTTTATCACTAAAATATTAAGTTTAAGTATCGGCCCTGGAAACACTTCAATCGATTCCACTTTCCCACTTTGTTCGGTGTCATAAAAATACCATTCAAGAGGATTCCTAGATGCTTGTGAAATATCCATTTCATTTTCAACGTTATGCTCATCTCTTATTTTGTTTATAAACCTTTCATTAAAGTAGTCTTTTCCAAACGGGGGTGGAAGAAGGTAAATACTGACTTCACAATTTGGTTGTTTTGAATTCACAATAAATCTGTTTCTATCAAAATTGGCGCAAAACATATCCCATTCAAGAGTTAAGTTTGACACTTGAATTGGACAACGGTTGAAAGGTAAACCTTTCCTTTCTAAAACCCATCTAAAATCATTTCCAATAATGGCAGGAACGGGTTTGCGAAATATTATTGGAACGTCTCCATTTGAAAGCTGAACGCCTGCAAAATTATTTACGAGAATTTGGCAAGTTGGCACAATAAAATTTATGTTATTCAAGTCAATGTGTTCTGGCAGCGGTGCCCATATCGAATACATTTCTTTCAAAAGCATTGTAAGAAAAGTGCTAGTAAACGAAGTCGAAATGTTTAGCATGACTACAGCACTTTTCCTAAATTCAACAGTCAAAAATAGAGAAAGCAAGAAAATTATCCGATTTTTTAATGAATAAGCGATGGGCATATTTGGTATTAAGTTATTAAATTTTAACAATTTAAGAATTGTTAAATAATTGTTAATAGCCTAATTAATCGATGCTCGATAATGTTTGCAATCCACTCTCTAGAGATCCCAATTATTTTATTTTAATGAGCTTGCATAAACAAAGCCATCTGTTTCAACATCTCCTTTAATGTAAAGTAAACAAAATATCAAGGATGAGTTGTGTTTCAATCATTTGTGAAATAATCCAATTATAATTACATATACAGCTACAAAATCTATCACTGGAGAAAGTATTCAATTACGGCTACTCAATTCAAAAGAAAAATTCTTTGAACCATTTCTTATTAATAAAATATTATTAGAGCGTAATGTAAGAAGTTTTTTAGTCATCCTTTGAAAGCAAGCATTAAAAAAAATGTTCACATTTTAAATACAAAATCAACCAATCTTTCAACAAGTAGCGCACTTACTGCAACGAATAATCCGACAACTAGCAAACTAAATATAACTAAAACATTTCCATTTAAGCTAGCAGCTTCTGGTCCTTCCACCATTTGCTGACTTGGTTTTTTCTCAACACTGCTATTTTGTCTCGCGATATTAGAAAGTGATTTCAGTATACTTATCCATTTCTCCTTTATTCCAGATTCCTTGAAAAATATTGCCCTTTTCATAAGCCGAGTTGAAATTATCCCATTAAAATAGATAATGAAAGAGTTTGGAATCCACCTTTCTTGTCCTTCGTATAAACGAGCATCAACATTATTGCTGAGAAAAGTGTTTTTATCACCTGCGGTAACCACCAAGGCTGTCTTATTGCAACTGCTAAGCTTCTTAAAAATCTGCCGATTCTCTTCGCGGCTATACTCCGCTTTTATTTCGGACTCCAGAGAACGCCATTTGTGCGTCTTTAAC
>JAHZMU010002861.1:0-35643 GCA_027743725.1 Rambutsinella grinnellia | reverse complement strand
AGAGGAGAAGCCACATGACCAGTTAAAATAGGAATGGTCACACAATTTGTAATAATTAAAAACGATTCGAAACCTTTTTCCAAAGTGTATAATCTTGATCCATTAACATTCACACAAGATACACGACAAACTTACACTTTTATTCTCTTCTATTTAAAAGAGACAATTAGCTAATTGTCCCAACTCTAGTTTAAAAAACACAGTGTCCTTTGGGGAATTTTCCCAAAAGCTTTGATTGGAAAGAGTGAATTGAGAATGACAAGATGGGCAACACTCAAGTGGGAACTGGCGGAGCCGTCTTTCCCTATCATATCATTGGAATAACAAGTGCCGTCTATTTTCTTTCCTCTTTCCACACACAAGCCACTCTTCAGCTACGTTATTTACCCTGTTATTACACTCTGTTCGAAACGAGCCTTACATGTATGAGCTGTCTTCCTTGCCTTCTCCTCTTATAATAATCTCCCCTTTATCATTCTGGACAGATAGAAAGGGAGAGACGAAAACTCCTGCTTTTTCTCCGAAAAAACGGACCCCAGCTTCCTCTACGCTTACAATATTGTCGCAATGTTTCCCTACTTGGTTGTGTGGAGGTGGAAAGAAAGCAGAAATTTATAAGAGGAGAGCACACAACAGCCCGCAAACCTTATCGATAAAAGTATCTCCATACTCCATACTTATCCCAGTACATTCAGAGTCTGGAGAAAACAAAGGATTCTTTTAGTAAGATGGCGGAAGTCTGAAAATGAGAAGGGTATAGGATATGTATGTTGATATGCATTAGTTTTTATAGCTCTACGCATACTACACACTTTGAAGGGATGTTTTCCTCTCTCTCTCTCTCTCTCTCCCTATCTATTTCATACACAAAATACACTCGTTCCTGGAATAGGGACATGGAAAAGCTTATGGCTCACCTCCTCCCTTCTCTTCGAAACTGCATTGGAGCGTATTGTATGTGAGCATATAGGAAGCTTCCAGCTTTTATGATGTGAACACATGCAAAGGAAGAAATTGTTCCCTTGAATATTGAAGAAAGGGGATTGTAGGTGCAGTTGTGTACAGAAAAGCCTTTTAAATATACTGAGTGCGATTGCAAGGTGAGCTGTGAGTCAGGAACATTGTTAGAGATTTCATATAATGTGGTTGGGTATATTTTTCTGGGGCCGGAACGTCACGCAAAATGCGTGCAGGTTTTTTGGGTTTTTTAAATGTGTAAAAGGAATCCCCGGCTTACGCATATCGGGATGAGTAAATCGCTTATTCTTCCAGAGAAACGCACTTTTTCTCAAAGCCTGCATTAAATAAATTCTAGCACGATTTACTAGATTTTATGAAATTTTAACTGTAGAATTCCACAAAACTATTATCTTTTTACAATTCTCATGATTATTTTTTTCCTTCCTTGGGAATTGGAGTTGGTGGCAGAGAATATTCTGTGTAGAAAGTATATCGAAATATGACAGGCAAGAGATGCTAGTACATAGTAGCCAACTTTTCCACATCTGTTTTGGAAAGAGTAGAGCCTGGCTGGAGAGTGAGTGCGGTCTTACTGCACTTTACAGTCTTTTCCAACGAACTTTACAAAGTTATTGGTGTGGAAGGATGGCATAGGAAAGGGGATTCTGGCATATGCATGACACGACTCGGAGGAGTGCAACTGGATATTTTTTATACACTTTGTCCTCCAAGAAAAGCTGGGTAAAAGGGGTAGATGGGATATGTGTGGATATGTGCAATATGCACAACATTTTTATATTGAAAGTTTCCAATAGAAAGTGGTTGAACGTTGAGGTGGATATGTCGTAGTACCCTTTTGGAGTTGTGGAGACTCGATAGATGCAGTAATTTTTTTGGATAAGCGATACGAGCAAGTCTTGAGTGAATGCGTGGGTGCACAAACCATACATGTTGAGAGAAAAAAGGGATGACAATTCCAGATTGGTTCCCTTTAAAAGCGTTTCCGGGAAGGGATATGTAAAATTCCAAGGATAATGAAAAAGTTTAGGAAAGTAATCTGATAATTTATACGATGACCATTGAAAAGTTATAAAAATATTTCCATTTTCCAGGAATAAGGGACTGGGTTAAAATACAGTTATGTTTGGAAGATCAATGTTGATTCGGATGAAGGAAAAGCAGTGGTAGGTTTGTTATTGTTGAAATGAGAGTAGAAGTGTATACAAGTAGATTGTATGGATTGGGTTAGTGCTTAAGTAGTTTCCCCATTTCCAATTCCAGTTTCCTCTTCCAATTCACCGAGAGAGAAATGGTTGGGGTGAGAGAAAGAGTAAGTAGGAGAGGGAATGCAAGAGACGTTCCATTAGATTTCCAAGCCCTTCCCAGACAAGTTTGCTCAACCGAATCCTCTCTAGTCATACCAAGCACTATTCTTTACGTTGAATACAAACACGGAAGAAATCGACCAAGCCGCAATACAGCAGACGGTACGCTAAATAATGCTGCACCCCTATTCGATAATGCTACTGAGCTATTTCCTTCTGAGGTCTGCCAACATGACAACAACACCTGTAATCAAAATTAAGGAATTTCTCTCTTTTTCGAAAAGAATCCAGATTAAACAACGCCTACGCAAATTATTAAAATAAATTTAATGAAAACTAGAAACTTGTAGGGAAATGTGTGATGTGCAACTCACTGGAAAATATCGATAAATGATCACTATAAATGCAGAGAGGATTTAACTTTCATATTTCTAATAATAAATAGGGAAAAAGTTTTGCAAAGCCTTTTTCCTGTTTATAAACCCATGAAACTTTTCATCACTTCTTTGACACATTAATACCAAAGTGAATGAAGCAGTTCAAGGGTAAAGAAAGTTTTGGGGGCTTAAAGTAGTTCTTTCTCGGGTAGAGTGGATGATGTAGACCTTGTCACATTTTACACAGATGATACTTATTGGAATTTATTCAGGTCAGAAGACATTCGCTTATACCTTGACCTTTATAAATAATATTAATTAGAAATGAAACGTAATATAAAAGTTTTGAATGAAAGCCGAATGGAAAGGTTAACAAAGTGTGAAATTCTCTTATTCGTATCAACTCATCCCGAAAACATAAGCCGGTAGAAAGAATCTGTGCGCAATCTGTTTCAAAAGTAGAATACTATATGACTGTGTTTAGATCTGTGAGAAATCACAACTTGAAAGTAACCAGAGATGGTGCGCAAAGCCATATAGCAAGTTGGAATGTAATGAAAAACCCATTCCAATCTCTCTCATTGATGGGAACTTGTCCAGAAATGTTTGTAATATAGTTGTAGTTTAATTGTAGTTTAAAGCATAGTTTATTTATTATCAAGAATGCCTAAATGTTTTTTAATTGAAAATTGATCTACAAATCAATTTTTCTAAAACAAATGTAAGAATATTTTCAAGCCACATAAATGCTGATCACATAATTACAATAACAGAATTATAAAACTACAGTAAGCACAAAAACGAATATGATTTTATTATTTTTATAATTTTATTGGTAGTTTTTCATATTGCACTTGTAAGCTATCATTTAACAACGAGAAACGTTCATCTTTCCAACCCTTCTATTCGCCATCTACCTCCAATTCAAGCCAAATAAGTTTCGAGCTCTTTCATTTCTCAAGCTCTTTGTAGGTGGCTTACACAGTATCATTTGATTTGTGAATGTGCAAAAAGCTTTACAAGTTTTGCAAAAGAATAGCACATGTAGTGCATGGTAGAATTCGTACATGATAACTTGGTTTGTTGTCCTAACCATTTTTATACACATACATTGGTATAGTTGGTGATAAAAGCATGGGAGAACTTAGCTCTCTCGCTTTTTCTTTCAAAGGGAGTTTTGTTGTGCTTGGCTCTTTCACCAATCTCTGCACCCTTTCCATTCAGACTTCTCAATCCCTTCTTAGAACTCGCATTAAACTCACATCTCCCAACAATAAAGGCAGCTGATCAACAATATAGTATTGTAAAAGTGGTGCAGGGCACACTACTAAAATGGGATGCGGTTCCAAAAAAATTTCCCGACATAAATTATTTATAACTATTGGCCCCACAGATAGAAAGTTTGTTATCTGGACATTAAATGGATTATTTGTTAATGCGAAAATTCTCTGATTAAGAGAGCGAGAGTGTGTGTTCATTTGCAAAAAAAAGTGTTGAGTGAATGGCGCGTTTCTCAGTTAAGTGCTTACCGTAATGGAACAAAGTAGAGGATAAAAATTATACAATTTTATGACAGAATGTGACATTAAATCAAATTTGGGTAGCTAGTCTTGCAAAGGATGGTGGCTAAATGAATTGTGTTAAGAAGTACTTAGTAAAATGGTGTTTTGGTGCGTCAAGTATTTTTAAAATGGAAGGTTTTGCCAGTTAAAATGACTACAATCGCTAATATTAGGGGGCATTATTTATTGCAATTTTTGCAATATTTCCCCAACTTCCAAAAACAAAATAAACTAAATTGAGAATAATTTTTGTGAGTGAAAATTTCTTTCCAAAGTATTCTGGATGCAGAAAAGGTAAAAATAATTTTATAATTTTTATTTCCATATTTGCAAAGTGTTTATGTGAAGAACGTTTCAAGGAGAATTTCACATTTTATTGATAACTTTGACCTAACCCTTGGCTTTATTTATATCGCCCCATAAACCATGGAATGGTTATCTGAGGTCTTGGAAGAATTACAAGAGGTTCTTTTCATAAAACTCCTTCCCATAATAATTATCACACTTTATCACATTCAATTCACAGAATTTCACATTATTTTTGTCGTCCAAAACAAAATTGATTAAAAGGGATCGCAGATTAAAAAGTTAAGCAAGTCAATTTATAACTTATTTGACTTAAAGCAAGTCAACTTATTTGCAAGTAGAGGAAAAAAGTTGACAAATTAAATGTTGATGGGTTAAATTTCAATATTATTGTGAGAACTATCTGGATAACTAAATGGCAGGCAGACGGAAAAAAATCTTGTGTTGAATTTATAACTAAATATTTAGTGATTACGAACGTGCTTGCAGCAGAAGAGATAATAGGGATTAAAATCATGTAACAAATGCTTAGCTTAATAGTCTAAATAATCAATGTCAAGGTTAAAATTTGATTCGTGTTAAATTTATTATATTTAAAAATCTGCGATCTGTACAAGCTAATCTGACATTTTATAATTCATTTCGTGATTTTATTTTCCTTTTAAAGCCCTTCCTTTCTCCATCCGTTATAATGACATCTCTTTAAATTAGATTCCGATTCTTTATCTAGAATCCAATCATTTTTGTATAAACACATTCGCAAATCACCATAAAATGTCAGTATTACACATAGTGAGCATCATGAACAAGTTATTTTTTAAAAATAATTTATTCGAAAAAAAATTCTTTGCTTCCAGTGAATTCCTTTAAACGCAAAGTTTTTTTTGCATCCATCCCCACATATTTATCTAAACAAAGAAGTCCAACTTCAGGCCATAAACTTCTCAGCTTCTCCTCGGTGGAATGCAAATTGAGTAAACCAGCTTATTTTTTTAGATGACGGCTTATTTTTTTTACTACAAGTTGATAAATATCTTGTATCTTTTACAATCTTCTAACATGATAATAATTACAAAAATATCAACTTAAACTGCTGGATCCCATAATAAAAAGGGAAATTATAATAACATTTAAGATACTTACAAAACGATCTTTTTTTGCGAAAAAGAGAAGTCCTAAAATCGCATATAGTAAGGGTAAGAGAGAGAGAATAACGCATTCCCCGTCCTTTCTGGTGAACAAGGATTTCTTGGAAGTGCTATTAGCATCATTGCTCAAGATACAACTATGATGGTGTTCATGTTCAACGCTTGTTATACACAATGTATATAAAAAAATAGCAAAGCATTAAAGATATTTCCACCACAAAAAGTTATGGTGGCGCTACGTAGTATTTTTCGCTTGCAGATTTACACACATTATGTCAGTGTGTGTATGGAGAGCACAGGGACTCTGCGAGAAAATGTTGAAGGATGAAAAAAAAATCCGCTTTTGTATAAAGGATAGAAAGAAAGTCCTGCACCTCTTGGTTTGATCATCATCATGTTGGATGAAATTATATGCCATTTATTTGCCAGAGTTTTAGCGTCTGTTTTTGGATTACGATCTGTATCGCAGTGATGAGATACGATTTTTTTTATTGAATTCATATTAGGAGAGAATGGGAGATGAAAAGTGAGTTAAATGGATCCTATTTTATGAGAAAAGAGAGGTTTTGCATACCTTGTGTACGATTTCTTGCAGGGCTTGTTCAAAAGTTCTGAGAAGATTGTAATCGCTTGTGGATAGGTAGAAAGGGAATGGAAATCCCTTTGAAGAGCTGAGAATTCGTAAAGTTCATGGGGCATATATTAAGAAGTCTGAGCAATGTCAACTGTGAAAAATATGATGTGTGATTGGAAAGGTGCTAAAAATTTAGCAATTGCATACTACTATGTGTTATCATCTACCTTTTTGAACTTGAGTTACGTCGCAGCCTCGTAAGTCATTCTAGAGATTAGAAGGGAAGACTAGTTTACCTCAATGGGAAGTGGGATTGGAGCAGGTTTTGCATTTTGAAATTTGCAATAAAAATTCTACTCGAATTTTCAAGTATTTTGACACCTCTGCACATTTACAGATCAGATGCGTTTTGCCTGGTTTTTAAAAGCTTCAGGTAAATATTTGTAAGCCGTAAATAATTCGGCGAAAAAAAGCTATAAGGATACCGCCTCATATCTCATACAAGGTCATACTCATTTCGGGTTGAATTACGCAGATTTTTAGATGGAATTATTTTTGTCATGTCATAATTATTTGATAAATGTGTTAACTTTTAATATAACTGGGATTTAATAATTTTACTAGGGAGAACTTTTCTATGGAAGAAAAACTCGTTTTAATATTCATACTTGAGAAAATTAATCATATCCAATCTCACATCATAGGTAGGCGGACCTACTAAAGTGATTCATTTTAAATTTAGCAAAAAAATATTTAACTAATCAAAATTCATCATTTTATATTAATTCTTTGACGCATTTTTCCTTCTGGCACTGATTATGTTCAGCATTGATTCCACGAACTTCCAAAATTAATACATTTATTTATATCCCAGTGAAAACTTTTCTGCGTAATAATTTTTTCCAAATTGATTCAACATTTTTAAACTTTTGATTTCTTTCCGGTAAAAGTTATGTTCCTGTGTTTTTCTAAAATGTTGCTGTTTACATCTAAACACTTACATGTGTTTACCCATTTCAATCGAACGAGTTTGTCAACACTTCATTCATTATTTTTTTCGCACGAATTAATTCGCTATCTCACCATCACCATCATCAACTATTTTTCCTCCTATGCGCAACTCGTCCAACAAATCCAAGTCAGAATTTTCCTGCTAATCATTCAGCTTTACAAAAATGGAAAACAAGCAGAGTATATGTCAAGCTCTGTCCAGAGTTCCACGGACGTGATAAGAAATTAATGCTTAAACCAAAGTGAACAAAATTCGCAAATAGTTTTAGTCTCATGAATAAATTTATCTTTGGGATTCCTATGAATTCAAGATGCGAGTGTGGAAGATGCTTTTGTTTTTACTTGTTCCCAGTTACGTCCAAGAATCAAGAGTAAAGCGGGTGATAAAATTAGCATGGCTTTATCTACTATTAATCATCTCGCAACTCTCTTACTTTAATAAAGATCAGTAAGGTGGAGTACAGATAGTTGTTTTTGCCAAAAACAGAACGGAGATTGGATACATGCGTTTTCTCCCATTTCCAAATTCCACGTAAAGAGTAATCTTGTAAACTCGTCTGCCTCATCCTTATGCAGTTTAAATTGCGCTTAGTCCACCAAGTGCACCTTTCGACATTACGAAAAGGAGTTGTTGTGCAGCACCAAACTAATGGCGTTCAAACTGCGCTTAAGTCATGGCTTCCTTTTCCGTAGAATGTATTGCAAGTGAATATACGTATTGAGCAATTCTGTGTTTGGACAGATTAAAAGGAAAATTTAATCTGGCATGATAAAATTGTGAATGTAGAATACCTTGTAATTTACAATTATTATGATTCATCAAAATTATTTGATAAGTACTTATCAATGAACTCATTTGGTAGGGATGCGTCACTGTCACTATCGAAGGGTCAATCCATTTACGAGGAATTGAAAGTAATCAGTTAATCATTGTAAATACAAACATTTTCCTCAAAAAAATCTCTTCTAGAGCTAAATGTTGTTTAGAACTGACATTTTTCTAAGAATATTTTCTTTTTCTAATCTTAAGTAATCTCATAGAGTTTATCCTAAACAACTACTTTAAGAGATGAATGGGAAGAGATTGACTTTCCAGCGATAAATCGGTAAATCACACATTCCGGCTTCTGCGAGGGCAATTATTACACATTTTACGTGTTTAGGCTCAAGGTTTAGAGTGCTTATCTGACGTTTCTCACTTTATCAGACATTTCTTGAGAAATGTTTTGAAGTGGAAGTTTAGAAATACTTTTGTAAATACTCTAGGAAAATATTGATATTTGCTCTGCCCATGCGTAAGATAGCGACAGAGAGGACACAAACGATAAGATAAATTGAGCCGACGATTGACACTAAATATGTAAGGGTTTCGTCAAGTGCTTAGCAAAGATTCTTTTGCTAATGAGCACGAGTACGTCATTATAATGTTGATGGTTAAACGTTTCATAATTATAAATTCTAAAATTTTCGACCCAACTTAAATTAAGAAAGGAATCTAGTCATCTATTGGATAACTCGTTACTATTCATATTCGTATATGGGCACAAATGACTTTAAAAAATCGTTACGTATTTCCTTTAATGGTTTCTCAATATGTAAGAAAGTGCGTGGGAGCAATAATCCTAATATTATAAGTAAAAACATTAATCCATGTCAAATAGTGGAAGCCCACCATTGCATTGTGTGCCTACGCATTTAGCATTAGTAAAAAATATTGTAACAAAAAAGAGGAAACCGTCACCCATCATCCTACTCTGATTCCAGAGCTCTGGAGAAGAATACGAGTTTTTTCTTCGCTATAGATCTGTCCAATGTCACTCTCCATTAGTGGAAGAGTTCCCATGGCACAAGTCTCGCCTGTTTGCTCAATATTTCTTGCTGCCCGTCTACTAATAATATATTTCGCAGTCATTCTTCCTCCCAGTGCTGAACAATGACTTTGTTGTTTCGTTCCTTGGCTTAAAATAAAATCCAGAAATGGATATAGCGGATGGGGATGGGTTACCGTCGTACTCGATATTATTTTACAGCTTCCTGTTTTTCCATTTAAAATCTAAATCAATACATCGTAATTTAGAAGCCTACCCACTTGTTCGTTGTTCTCACCCTAATTACTTTTTGTTTAAATCCGTTAACATTCATCTCTCATGTTTCACCGAACTGTAAGCAAAAACCCGTAACTTTTTGCTTTTTTACGCTCTTTTTTATCATACTCTTCGAATCTCTCAACTTCTTTTTTAAACGCAGTCATTCACAATCAACTTGTCGCCTTTGCTCTTCTTTACTGTGAAATATATTTATCCACAGTTTACGGGTAAAGAGTGTACACGATTTGTACATTTGCTATTTTATAAATTGTGACACTTCTTCTTTCACAAAGTACCATAGTAAAATCTTTGTGACATTGGATGAATTGAAATATTTTAAGGATGAAAACAAGAAAAAACAGAAGTTGACAGCTTTTCTTCTCGTACCTTTTTCATCCTAAGCATCAGTACTAACTGTTCATCAATCTTTTTCATGGGCTTATGTACTTGAACCTTCTTTCATTTCCTTCTCTAGTGAAATGGAGATGGGCACACAAGTTTTTTTCGTGCTCGTTCCCAACCATTTCATCATCCATTAGATATTTGAGGACGGAAGTAGCTCCCGCGGGCTATACTCACGCTCAGAAGCTAATATCCATTCCATTAGTAATCCTTCATGGTTAAGCTTATACATGAGTGAATAGTTAGCTTAAAACTTATTGAAAATAGTTTAAAATTTTTGAATTCGCGCATGCCCAATACCAATACAAAATTAGCTATTTTAAGAAACGACAGGGAAATATAGCCACATAATTTTAAAAATTATTGCATAATCAACAAAACATTATGACTTTTATGCTAACCAAACTTTTTCCAAACGATACTCAACTTTTTTCTCCAAAATTTCAAGGTTTCAACACACTGAAAGCTGCTGTTATCCAGATGGAATGCGTTGTTGTTTGATTTTTTTTTCTTGGGCAAGATAAAAGATTGCATTATTATCCAAGTTGGTGATGCGAAGAATACCAATACTGTTCAAAATCGTGCTTCTATATCCCTTCTTGTACTTTACAAGATCAAGATAGAAGAGAAAAAAGGGACTAAAACTCATTGTCAGTCGTAAAACTTTTTTTTATATTTGCGTCGCCATGGCTAAAGTACGGCTTTCTTTACCCATAGCATAAGAAAAAAGTCTTGAATAATCGTTGCCTTAAAAAAATTTTAAGCATGCATATACCCCATGTACTTATAATAGGTTGTAGATCTTTAAGGAGCGGATAGTGGACTTGAGAATAACCCATGTCACACAGACCTTAAAAGGAACGTCTTAAAATGTAAACCCAATTTCCTTTTTTTCATCAACAATAATCACCCGAGTGTGGAAATGTGTAAATACATTTGGGAGGAAATGTATAGTTCGAACCAATAATGTACAAAAACCTTCTAGGCATAAACATGAAATGGACAATTTCTCAAGAAACTTGCTCCACCGATTCCTTTAAATCAGTCATCTTGAACAGCTCGGTTAATAAGGTTCGCAAAGTTCTCACAATTAGGCTTTTAGAATTATCAATTTATTAAAGCCAATTTCCAGCGAGAAACGACGCAGCTGCTGAGTTGTTTAAAGTTTTTAAATAATTTCCTCTCTGTGAAGAAGCGTTTGACGATAACTGAATTTCTGCACGTTTCACATCTCAAAAGTTTTAGTGGCTTTATGAGTGTTTTTTTTTTTTAAAAAAAAGCTTTTTGAATGACAACCTGTCCTGTTGGTGAACATATGCATTATGTCATTACACAAATGCAAGTGAAGGTGTAATACACGCGCACTTAAAAATGATAATAATCACGGAGTTCAAGAGTTTGAACAACTGCTTGTCATGGAATGAGTACTGTTAAAGGGGATGATCATCAAATACAGGTATTTTTTAGATTTGTATAAATGAAAAGAATTTTGTAAAGAACTTGCTTTCTCGTATTTTTCGGTATAACAAAGCAGAGGTAATCATGACATTACACGTAATTAGTGTCGATGTCGACGTCGATAAAAAGTCAGTTTCAATTAGATCCCCTATACATCTTTTTACTCAATGACAAAAGATAAATCTATAATTTCTAAATACTTTCATGTATAGCTCATTAGACGCATTTTATTAGGAAATTATAATGGAGGAATAATGAGAAATTAACTGTCTTTTTACTTTCCACGAATTACACTAGATTTATTCGGATTTAATCATTAGCGGCTCAAAATCTAAGGGACAATTGGTTTCTAGCGAGCATATAAAATCTTTTTCTTGCTCCCCCTTTTTATTGTAAAGCTCCACTTATTCCACAGACTGAAACTAAAGCAAAGAGGATTCATATTCATGAATGTCCTAATTATCAAAAGAGTCATGCTTCTTACAATTGAGTGGATAGCTCTGCATATAAATTATTTGGTCCAAGAAGCCGTTGATATGAAATGTTTTAGAAATTCAATGCGTTAATAAAGTTGTCATCTTTCTTAGGAAAAGGATTAAGATGAGATGTGTCTTTAAAGTTACAATTTTCCTTAACGAAATAGAAAGAGCAGTAAAAAATCCTTTAGAATTAACGCTTTACCAATTACGTTGGTGAAAAGTGGCTAAATTAATGGACAATAATTTTGTTATTGGTTATAACAGAACTGAGCTAATAGAATAAAGAGGATTTTGTTTGCATTTAGCGATAAAGAATGATGTTTCAACGTTTACAGCTGGTCAATTAGTAATTTGATTTGAATGTTGTATATTTTTTGTCGTTATATTACGTTACACAAGTATTTGTCTTGTCAACAGAGTGTCATGTTAAGAGATTTAATATTTCTAGGAAAATACCCCGCAGTAAACTTGTTGAATAGTTGTTTTTTACGTGTTTTGCGTTCCTCTTAGTTAGCGTCAAGTACATCTCATAATCTCATCAATATTTGTTGCCGTTACTGGTTCAAAATATTTAAACTCTAGTTTAATAGCTAGCAAGAACTATTAAACGATTTATCCTTTTAACCATCTGCTTGATAATTGATTTGGCCACCAGTTCCAGGTATTCCTTCAGCTGGCAAGAGATCAAGTTAAATTATTTAATTACTAGAAGTAGTTAGCCCAGAGTTAGGGTTCTCTTGAAAATTGTCTATTGGCTTAATCTCTTGAAATGATGTATTTATCACTTGTAATTACAGTGAACATTTAGTAATAGAAAGATATTAAATTTAAGACTAATTGAAGCTCATCTCGTACGACTTCTATTGAGTTACGCTTTCGTAACAACTCTTCACTCACAATTTATTCTTTGCTGAAGAATCGAGTGAGAAATTTATTAGTACGAGTTATGAATCAAAAGTTTAAAAGCATTTTTAACTCTTTGACTTGACAGTAAAATGAATAACGACTAACGATCGTATATGAACTGTCTTTTCATTAGAGAGAAAAGGGGACCAGAGAGAAGGCAAAAAATATTTTCAGAGACAGAGCAACATCCACAATTCTCTTCAACAATAACAGATTTTTTTACAATTGAAATATGTTTGTTTATCCCATGGGATTCCTAGCTGGATATTGTTCTCTCTCTAATCGTCTCAAATGGAATGGTTAGAGCTAAAGTCAAATTATACGCTTTGTACTAGAAGAAAAGAGGTACGTCCATTCTTAATGGATTGCAAAGTGACTTATTAATTCTCGTTTAAAAGAGAGTAAATAGGAGCTAATGCCAATGACATTTTTCACTGGTCAGGTACGAGAGACTCTTTGTGAGTTGAGAAATCTTTTATTTGATCGTCGTCATCTCGTAATTCTAAAAGTCATCATTTATTCACACGATAGACAGCTCCCAATTACAAAAACGGAAGGCTTTTCTCATCTCATCGGTCTAATCTCTCATGACCGAGAGATATGGTGGGAGTAACAAACCAACTTTTCAATCTCAATCTTATGCCTCTTTTATCTAAACATTTTTTACTCGTTTGCATTAGGAGGAATGACAATGTCATTTTTTTCTATCATTCTTTACCGTCTCTCCGTCATCCATAACCAGTATTATATTTTGGGAAGGGGAAAAGGAAAACATTTTCAAAGTCCAATGACTTAAATTCAACATTTCTTATAGTGATGGTCACGACATCATTATTATCCGGTAACTGTAGAAACCAGCAAGGAAATGATAAATGATATTTTTTCAAAAAAAATTGAAGACGCCTACGCCAGAGGGATAGATTGGGTAGATAAAACATTTTATGCTTATATTTCAACGATCATTTGGTTAATTGTTATTAAGGGTTGATAATGTTACGCAAAATGTGAACAAATAATTTTAAAATGAATGAATAAGTAACTTAATTAAGTAGCCGATTACAAAGTCTCGTAAAATCAATTTTCCTTTTCCCTTCCATACTGAATTGTTTATCCATGTACCCTTTTACTCTATTTTAAGCCAGTTGAGAAATAGCTTGTTCTCTAAACTTACTCTTTTTTTCTAGGCTGACACGCCACTTGTGCCCCCTTTCTCTACTGCTACTCACCTGAGAAATTCGTCGGATATCATACAGGATTACTTTCACTTGTTCCCAGGTAACAAGCTCTCGTTTTTTTGGAGAAACTGGTATACTTCTTGGATAACGTGACGATACAAGGTTTTTCCTCGGAAGGAGAAAGTTCGCCATCTCTAGTCGTTGCGAGTGAAACGTTAGGAGTGTGATTGACACTTTATTATAGTTATAACGCAACGTGGTGTCCTACAGAGATGAAAATAATGCGCATTTAAAGCAACCATTAAATTCTACTGCTTAGCAGTTAATTGACGCTTGGTAATGAATGAAAAGGCGATTCACATTTGAAATTATTTACTCAATGTGTATCTGCTTCTCTGTATCGTGACCTGGTCTGGTATACCATTTTAGGGATTAGAAGTTTTTAGCAAGCATCAGTACTCGGGGTATACGTAGAGGGATTTGGCATCAACACACCTGAACCATTTCGGAAGAAGCCGTAGAAAGCCGTCACCGTCAATATCCCAGAGTGAAAACACCTCTGCTCTCTCTCTCTCTCCTTCTCTTTCTTTCCCCATCTCAAATCTTTCCAGTGCAGATAAACATCCAGACGAATTCTTTCGTGGTCTCACCTTCCTAAAAACTCATCCGTAGTTGATTCACTAGCATCATTTGCTCGCTGTGGTTGGACTTGGCATAAACCTTTCTACTCTCTAACAAGTGGGGAGAGCTTGAAGGAATCAAAAAGAGAAGCTCATCTTGAATACAAACCAACAAGCCAAGTTATGAAGTTAGCATCAGGACATTCTGGACTGTGAATCTCTGTGAGAAGTAGGAGCGATGAGAGAAGCGGTAAACAAAGGGGTAATCTTTTGAGAGAGAGGACAAGATATAAGAAGACTGAAAGAACCAGAGCGATTACCAGAAGGAGAAGATAGTTCGGGGAGTAACCATCTCTAGTAGAAGAGAGCTATGGCCATCAGTGAAAAGTTTGAGAAGGTTGAGGAAAATTTTACCCGCCAACTTCTCCATTCAGCTGCGGAGGAGTTGAATGTGGAGGGAACATGTCGAGCTTATATGCTTCGAACAGACTTCACTTCCCTTTGTAGTAATATGCAAAAATGGATTTGGTCACCATTCCTCCGGGGAAGGAGGAGGACTTTGAACGTCATACAGAAACTTAGGAATAATTCATCACTCAGAACTGAGGAAACTCAAGAGACTCTATGGAATAAGGAGAGAGGTTCTTCTCGTCCAGGCACACTTTCGTATCAACTCACTTTGCTGCTCATAAGCACAACGATTTTTGCATTTCTCCCGAGCTCGTTGGCTGCATCTGGGAAAAAAGTGGATGAAGAAAGGCTTGTGTGTATGGAAGGTGTCTCGCCACCATTACCCGGGGGTAAGTAAACAAAGTCATTTGATATTATTTCTCCTAAAAAAAAGTTTACCATTTCTCTAATTGGGAAGGTGACACTAATAACTATTACATAGCATGATATAAAGTTTCCCATTTCACTCAAAAACTTTTCTCTCTTGTTCTCTGGAAAACTGGGTAGATTGATTTTTGTTGCACGTGCAAACTACTCACGTCTCTGCAACCTCAATTCTTTCTCTGTATTATAGTACTTTGGAAATTTCATTTTGTAGTTTAACATGAGCAATTAGGGCGAGAGTAATAGATTTCCCTCATAAACAGCAATTACTATGCCGGTAATAACTATCCAAGTGGGAAATTGGGAGGTTGTGGTTTCGTTATTCAAGATTAATTACACAGAGAATCTTGCATACTCTTTTGAAGAGAACTGTTCATCTCACCCCATGCAGGAGAACGTAACGAATGCTATTGTGTTTCTCTGTGACTTTCTCTCCCGAAAGCATCTGTATCTGCTGGTGGTTTTGATATTATAAGAATGGGTTGATGCTTGGCGAAAGTGCTGGTTTGAAAGAGATGCCTTCACTCGATTCCGTGTGTTCTGTCATGTGAGGGAAGGAAAGTCGATCACGATCATTAAGTCGGAATCTGACAGTTCCAATGATGAATTCTGTAGACTATGTGAAGAGAGAGAATGAGAGCGAGGGAGAGAAATTATGAATTAGTTGAAAGGTTTTCTGGCTTCCGTATCAAAAAGCATTTTTATTTGTCCTCAGCTCAGCATATTATTGGTGATGTGATATGAATTGTATAGATTGATCTGGGATGAAAAGGGACTCTTGCCATTAGCCTGTCTTTGGTTGAGAGGAAAGACAATGCGTAATTTAGAACTGACATAGTTTTCAATGAACAAAATTCGGAACCTGTTTGCCAACTTTCTTTATGGGTTTGATGATGAAAGTGGAATGGAGAAAGGAGTTGTTTTTGAAAGGAGTTTATTTAGAGCAAGCGGAGGAACAGGTGAAGTATAACCACAGGAAGGGATGGTGGCAGGAGGCCGTTTATAAGAAAAGAGTGATTAGGTTGGGAATTGAGATCGACATCGCAGCCATTTTCCACTCTCCTGAGCAACTAAACATCGGCAGGGAATTAAAAGAAGAGCGTTTTCCAATCAAATAGAATGACACAGTTTGAAGCCTGCTAATTATTTATTTTTCAAGGTAATCTGAAAGGATGGGCTGGGAGGAAATATGTATTGGGGAATGTTGACATTTCTCAAGAATACAGATACGCTTTATCAAGTTTTTAATGATTATATTTGAAAGTTTAAAGCAGATGCCGTTTTCAAGCTTTGAGGAAAAGTTTAAGCGTTTTTCCTTGTCTGTGTCCGTTCCCTCTCAAATCGAACCTAAACAGATAGGCAAAAAAGTTGTTTTCTCCAAACTTTTTTGTTGACTTGACACTTTTTTACTAGTAAATGGGGGAAAACAGGCACGTAATAGCTGTATTCTCAGTTTTGCCGCTTGTTTCGCGCGGAAATGAGAAGTGAACTGGGCGACAGCGTTTTTTATTACTAAACAATAGTAGCAGTAGGAACGCTCACTATTCATAGAAACTGATATTAAGGAGAAAGGCAAGTAGGAAAATAAAAGTTTATTCGGAAAGTTGTAAAGAAAAATAGCAATAGGAAGATGCTTGTTTGCATTTTATGAATGACATAAAAAACAGAGTACTTCCACCCAAACTTTTCTCCTAAATCTCTCTCATTTTGATTAATGATCCGAATCAGAAATTCAAATGCGTTCTATCAAATAGTCAAGTTATAATCTACTCATCACGAAGATTCGAGTTTAACTTTTTAATGCAAAATCGACACTGTAACTTCTACACGTGATGGTGTAGGCGGAAGAGTGAAAAGAGTGATTTCCCATAATTGGTTGTAAAAAAGGAGAATCATTGGAAAAAGTTTTAACGACTTTTCTGCACTCAGAATAGAGGAGGAAATGGATAGCTTTTCTCAAAAGCGTATGGACTCCATTACTCCCTTTTCAGCTCAAAAGAGGAAGTACTTTCTACTCAGTTATTTCTACTTCCAGTCTTCTGAGAAGAGAGCATTTAAAAAGAACTCTCCGTTTACCAAGAGCTGCCAAACAGGTAACACTTGGATAATGCTGGAAAAACATGTAGATTCAAGGCTGTTTAAATTCTAAAGTAATTTGGTTATTATTTTTTCGTTTGCTTTTAGTTTTGAAATGCCAGGGGTATATTGCAATTTCTGCAAATTAATTTTTGTCTTGTGTGTTCAGTGTCATTATAATTACACTTTACCCACTTATTTTTAATAAAGGTTGTATAACATGTTAAGAAAGGTAGAAAAGGAAAGCCACAAAAGTAAACAAAAATGTTAAAAGCCTTAAGGATATAGACTAGATATATGGTCTCCGTCTCGGAGAGAGGTATTGGTGTAAAATCTCATAGCGATTATTTGCACGCGTGAATACAACTCTGTTTTGCGACCCGAAGCATTCTACAAAATCTCATAATCATCAAGTATTGAAGCGAAGTGTAAGTAAACTAGAATGTCATAACGGTTCACGAGGGACCAAGGTGTTCCTGTAATACATCATCGCCGACTTTGCCTTGAGGAGAGAGGAGAGAGATTTCCACAAAATGTTGATTTGAAAGTGGTTGATTTTTTTCTGGTGTTAGTACGTCAAAGAGATTCCATGCATGTGTGGAATTTGCTGGGAGAATGTTTTTCAGGAATAAGCTACTTCATAATAGAGAGATTTTTATATAAAAAAAATCGGGGATTGAAGAGGAGAAAAGAGATTGTTTTTATGTTGTAAACCGATTTCGTCTCTTTATCCTATTTATTCACTAAACCCCTTTAAACTATTTTATGATGGGAAATTGGCTGTTACTTTGTTATTGTGTTATTCCTATGCTGACATTACGATAAATATTATTTTGCTAAAGTAATAAAAAAATGTATGTGTTTTATCCTCTTGTAGCAACATTCCCTCGTGGAGATATCTTTCTTAAAGTGGGCGACACACTTGAAGTCTTCTGCAGATTGAATCTCACGAATCCCGCGGCCGCTGGTTATAACGCGAGTAATATCGACTTTGTATTCACAAAGGCTCATATTAGTTACGAGGACGTCTTCAAAAGGGTGGTGAACGAGTCAACTGCAGTAGTCCGTGTCAAGCATATGAATTCATCGAGTCCTTTTCTCCGATGTGTACTCAACCGACCTGACGGCAGTCAAATTCCCGTTTGCCAAAATCAGATTGATGTTGGCTGTAAGCAAGAAGAAAAAGCGATGCTTTCTCTATAATGGGGCAGTGAGAGAAATAATCTGACATTTCCCATTTTTTACAGACGCACCTCTCCCGGTAGAGGATTTCCGTTGTGTGTCCAGAGAATGGAAGAGTCTCAATTGTACCTGGAGGTTACCCTCAAACCCTATCCCTACAAAGTATACTCTGACGAAGATATGGCCAAGGTAATAATTTTCCCTGAATTTGTCTCTACTATTTTACATAACTAGAAAATATTCCCATTTTAATTCCCACTTGAAATTCAATTATTTTTTAATCCCTTGTCGATCATCAGTAAAACTGTAGTGTTTACATGGATCTTTTTAGCTACGAGTTCTAGAATAAATCGAATATAACCGATCATATTGAACACCTGGTGTGAATGACAGCTCACTTCTGAATTGATTCAGATGACATGAGATCCCCACAAAAATCTAATGTAAACATTGACATTACACTGATTGGGAGGAAAGTTTACTTAGGAGAGAGAAGGAAAATAATGTTTTTGGTTGAGAATTGTGTGAGGATAGGGAAGACTTTGATCTACCACTAATATTTGCCGCTTTCTCCTAAACTGATTAAATGGAAGCGTTCTCGGTACGAGGAAGGATGGATTTCCTATGAATTATGATGATTTCTTATGTCTAAGCAGATATCGGACAGCTATTACTCCTTGCCCGAATACGACAGCGACGCCAACGTCGTGTGTTTGGGATGGGAGGACGGAGCCCCATTATAGGCAGAATATGGACCCGCTTAACCTCCGCCTAAATGGGACAAATGCCCTTATGCCCTCTGGAATAACTTGGGACTATTCTTACAGCTTGTGGTCAATTGGTATGATTGAAATTTTATTGTGGGGAATGCGATATGAAATAGATAGTAATTATTTTTATTACCCTCCAGTTATTCCAGAAAAACCGAGGTTATTTATTACAAAAAATAGTATTACAAACTATATGGTAAATTGGACTTTCCTCGAGTACGAATATTTCAAACCGGGACTTGAGCACCAACTTACAGTTTGCGATGATGAGGATAAATGCACAATTACGGTAAGTTTACATGATTAAAAAAGCTTTTCTTTCTTTCCGTGAGCAAACCCAATTTAATAACTCGTTTCCATTTTTGTAGGACTACAAAACAAAACCTGTGGAGGGAAAGATGGTCTCATTTCTCATCAAAAACGTTTCCCTTCCCTATGCCAATACAAACTACACAATTAGTGTGAGGCTAAGGTCTCCAAGTTCAAACAGAACGGAAGAGTTTTGGTCTGAGCCGGAAATTCAATCAGTTATAACGGATGCTCGAGGTTTGTTAAGATTGAATTGATTATTGACTGCTATTAGTTGAAGGTTTCTGAGTTTTCTCTTCCATTTCACCATATAGCTCCGGACTCTCCACCGGAAACTGATTTAGGAAGCTTTGAAAACGCAATTAGGAATGATGATCACAGGGACATTTACATTTATTGGAAGTCGATTCGAAAACAGGAAAGGAACGGGCCAAGATTTATGTACGATATAGGCGTGTATGAAGATAACAAGTGAGTTAATAAACATTTTTAGATGTCCTTTTTATGGAGAAAATAATTTAATTTTTCGACATCCGGCTTTTTCCAGAGAGCTCCCCATTAAACCAAATGTGATCTCCGACTCTTACGCAAAGTTTGTCAACCTTAGTAACAAAAAATCCTACCAATTTACAATCGCCTCCGTAAATGCAAAAGGGAGAAGTGAGAATTCTTCCGAAGTAACTGTTCCTCCAGTTGGCGAACGTAAGTGAAGAATAAATGCAATTCCCAATTACGTTTTGACCTCATAAATCTTCAATTCTCATTGGAGCTTTTTCAGGCGAAATGTTGAAAGAAAAATAAAATGTTTTTGATCTTATTTTTCAGCACCTGAAGAGCCCAATTCTGTCTCAAAAGTCGACTATACAAACGGGTCATATGAGATCTCATGGCGGAGACCGGATCAATACAAGGGAATTCAATCTTATACAATTTTCCGATGCGGGAGTAAAAAGCCACGCCCTTATCCATGCGAAGTAAGTCTTCTTAAATGGCTTATTCGAATCCCATCAAATTTCTTGAATTCACTTGACTTCCTATCTAGGAATAATTTTGCATTTAATTGCAAAATGATATAAATTTAGTATTGTGTGTTTGTTACTGTAAAATAATCCAGTTATCAGCTTTCTTCAACCTTTTTTTCAGCTAATAACGAGTAAAAAAGTAATATTTGTTTAGAGAAAGCACTTGATGTGGTGCAAACACGCGAATGAATTTTCATAGAATTAGTACATTTACCTGGTCACGAAAGGATAGATGAAGATGAATAACGAAAGCACTTGAAATGTCAGTGTAGCGAAAGGAACAGCATCTTTTTACTGTGGTCTTTTATTCCCGAATAATATTTGCAAAAGTCCTCCTTTCATGGAATAATCGTAAATAAGTTACCTTTCAATAGGAAGCCGCACAAAGTCTTTTTAATGGGTTTACTCTTTAAAACCATTTCATATGACGTTTTCTCTAGAAGTGAAAATATGTATTTTGTACATTTCTAGAGCCGCCTAGAATGGGATCGAGTGGACGTGGCTTCCGCACAGAGCGAAACAATCCACAAATTCTATGACGTTCTTCCCCAACACGATGATCACATTTATGAATTTGCCATTTCTGCAAATACTGATAATGCTGCCAGCGGGATGGTTTGGGCTACTTGTACGCTTATTCATGATAAAGGTACTTTTATAATTCAAATAATTCTATACATGTGAGGTCATCCCGTACAATACTTGCCTAATGAGCTAATCTCCAAAAACCTTATAATTTTCCAGTTCCAGGGAAGTTGAGAAGAGTTAGCTCTGAGGAGCAGAGTGAGGACGAGATTTTGATCCGCTGGTATCTCGACTGCTCCTACAAATCGGGTGATATTGAAGGATTTATTATAACTTATTGTCAAGTAGAAAAGTATCCAACGGATAGATGCAAAGGTAAAAAGGATCGTGTACATATTATTAGATTTTTTCCAAGTATACTCAACCACTACTAATTATATTTACTTTAGATGATGAAAGGTCTGTGGCTGTTGAAGGAGCAAATAAGACGACCTACCGGCTGCGGAAATTGAAGCCGTATTCATACTACAAAATATATGTGTCCATTCTCGCCGCAGCTGGACAGAGTCAAAGGAGTGATCCCATCGTTGAAAGGACTTCCGAAGGAGGTACGATTTCATTTCATATGAACAAGTTTTGTTAATTGTTTACCAACTTAATATTTTTCAATTAGCTCCAAGCCCTGCTACTATATCGAAAATTAGTCGGGTTACTAATGAGAGTGCAGCAATCGAGATTAAATCACCAGATGAATGGAATGGGGCATTGAGAGAGTATAGGGTTTACTATAGATCGAAATGGGATGAGAGAGAAGAAGAGCTCGTGGTCCCACTTGAAGCTTCCAATGAAACGAAAAGCTTTTCTCTCGAGGTACTTATCAATTTGCTCTTAATCTTATTGGAATAATTCCGTTTGTTATAATGTGATATATTTACATTCAAGGTTATCCTGAAGAATCTATCGAGCAACTCGAATTACACTGTTTATGTTGTGAGCTGCAATAGAAAGTGCTCATCAAAACCATCTCCTGTATCTTTCCTGACGGATATTGGACGTAAGAAAATTTTCATATGAAACACCAACAGAGAAAGTTTTCGCGTAAATTAATATGCTTTTTAATTTTTCTTCAGGCACGGATCTAACAATGTTCCCAAAGATGTCGTGGAGCAAAGACCTAATGACATTAGAATGGGACAAACCGACTAGGCTTGGTGGTCACATTACTTACTTCCAAGTTATGTTGAAGCGGGATGGTAAAGCGATTGATTACGAGTCAGATTATCCCACCGTAGAATATTATGCAGGTGAGTGTTGCACGTTTATGATCGCCTTCGCATAAATCTATTTTACTAATTATTTCATTTTGTTTGCAAAAAGGTGCCAAAAGCTTTTACAAGGAAATTCAACAGAGTTGCGAACCAAATACTAATTTTACCGCTCAAATAAGAGCCGTGACAAAGGTTGATGGTGGCCAATATCTGTATGGCGCTTGGAGTCCTCCAGGAAATTATTTATGTGGAGGTAAGTAACCTAATATCAATCATTCTTGTGATGACTTTTCTTTTCTAACTTTAAAATCTCTTTTTAGGCACAACCCACTGGGGAATTTGGGTAATTCTTGCAGTTGTGATTGTAATGGCTGTAATATTTTTTGTTTATGCGGGAACATGGTAAGTTGAAGCCTCAAGATTATTTAAATTAAGCACTGATTAATTATTAATTAATTGCTTTCTTTCTTCCTAGGTCATGGCAGTATATAAAGAAGATGAGGGAAGGATTAATCATAAAGGTTCCACCTGGGCTCAATTCTGAGGTAGATTATTTAATATTTAAACAGCTTTAAATAATGAAATAGCTTTGCACATTTTTAATAAATGTTATCCTGCTAAATAGTTAAACGGGTTTGCAAAACAACCTCCAAGAGGAAGAAGTACGGATAACCTTTACGATAGTGAGACTTGTGCTTACCCCCTACAACCTACCTCATCTCGGGACGAGTCAAAAGATTTCTTGTCGTCATCAGATCTTAATCAGGGAGAGGTAAGCTTTTGTTCTTTAATTAGTTTTTAAATCTCTGCATTATCTCTCTTCTTGAACTATTGCATATATTATCCGGGCAAAATGTGGGTTTTTTGCAATGTGATTCTCGAATCATAAATTACATAAAAAGAATCATTATGTTTTTATACAATCAGTTAACCGTAGTATATAACCGAAGCGACTCGGGAGTGGACGTCTCTCAACCGGAAGTGAATAGTAATGGTTCAGCGATTACAGTTGAGTCGGAACTTTGTCAGACCAGTTTGTAACATGCTTATCAAAAAAAACTAACTATTTAGTCGAAAAAACGTGCAATAATTTCTGTGAATGCCAAATAATTGTGCCTTGTCAAGGGCACCGCTAAAAAAAGTTCCTATCTCGAAAAATAAAAAAGACACGAATAAAATAAAAGCTGACACAATTACTTTTTAAGCTCGCTACAGAATTTTATAACAAAAAAAAAACAAACACAAAAAATAAACACATTTTGATACCGCTTTCCAACTCTCATTTATTTTACAATTCACCAGCACAAAATAAATAGCGCAGGTGTGCGTGAATCACAGCATGAGTTAATTCCATAGCTACAAATGTAATTCTGTAATGCGCTACACACACAAATTCACCCACTTCTAAAAGCATCAATTAAATGCAGTTTTAAAATGTTAAAAGAATTTAAATATATTTTTTTCTAGGCGGAAGAATCCCTTATTGAAAAGCCCTTCCCATCCCCAACAAATCCGTTACTAGGAAGTCACTTCACAACAGTTGATAATGGAAACACGGATGATGAGGAGAACCACATTCCCCTCACCGAATACCGAATCCATGAAGAACCCCATCCTTCCCCGACTTATAAAAAGATTGGCTTAATGAATGGGTCGGTGGTCTCAAAGGATGCTGTAGCAGGTCCTAGTTCTCATTCCACGCCGAGTCATTCAGAAGTTGATGAGTTGTCATCTACGTCAGCGAATACGATAAGCCAAATAAGTAATCATTTAGGACAACCCCCAGGGCTACAGCCACCTTTAACTAATGGGATCAACAGGCCCGTGCCTGATGTATTGAACTCATCCCCGTCTAGCCCAACTAGTCTTAATAATCGAAGCAGTTCTCCATCTACTCCTGTGGGGTCACCTGCAATTCAAGTCCCCATTCAACCCCAGTCCTCGTCTTATGTGAAGTGGACTACTCTCGTCCCCGATATGAAGACTGGTGATGCCCAACCCGTTCTAGATAATAGGCAGTCGACCTACTGCCAAGTAGGGATTTTGTTGGACTCGTAAAAATCTAAAGTCAATCCAGTTATTTAATTTAGGCTTATTTAATGCGAAAAGTTAACTTTTAAAAATTACAACGACTGATGATCAACTTGTAAATAGCTTTTGTCATCATCTCTTTTTAAAAATTTAAACCAGACTGAAAAATTCACCGATTCTCCGCACTGGCCAACGAGCAGGATTAATTTTGCAGTTCACTCAGGAACTTAATTAGCTTTTGTATAAAATGCTGTTACAAACTACAATATGTAGGCCAGTCAGTTGTATTAAATATTTATGTACTTTCTCTTGTATAAAAAAATAACGCATGTAAGTAAAAACGCTAGAGTGGTTTAGCCCAATCTCTTTTTAAATTTTAAAATAATTAGTTTGTAGTTTTCAGGTTAGATTTCTCCTTTTGTTATTGTTGGACAATGTAAATTTTCTCTTGAAAACTAGTCACTCGCCAAATTGATAAGGATGAATGTAATCATCATCTTGGGCAGTTATTTAGGAAAGCTACTTTGCCATGAAATACGAGGTACTTTTTTTAAAGCAAAACTCTTGTTATTATTATTTATTTTTAAATGGAATGAATGAAAGGTCGACTATTTTTATATCGTCCAACGTGCAAACTAATGCAATCTTAAAAATATTCAGTCATGCGATAAGTATTTAAATTTTTTGTATCAGGCTGGGGTGCTCATCCTAAGAATAAAAGTGCCGTCCAGAAATGACTTTGTTTATGCAAAGTTGTAAAAAAAAGTGGATGGAGAGCATCTCTCCTGCTACTCTAAACAATTTCTGTACTCTAATAGTTATAACTGCATTTATTATCAGATATTATAGATAACTTGTAAGAAGTTTTGGATGCCACCGATAGCTAAAATAAGTGGTATGCCATCTGTACCTGTTTTTATTGCAATCACACCGTACTAAGTTGCAATCGTATGTTTGTCATGTATTTTTTAAGAGGTTTAGAATAATTTTTAAATATCAATGGAAAGAGAATGTATCCGATTTATTTTCAAAGAATACTCAAATCGTAACTCTAATAGTCAGAAGCAAGGCATCTTTAAGCTGAGAGGTTGGAGGTTAACCATCACCATTTGTCAGATGAAGATCTTGAGCTGATACGAAAATTTCTGTTCAAATTGTGTTCGTTTATTAACCTTTGTATAGATTTTTTTAGAATATTTGTGTCCCTTCCACATAAAAAGCTGTTATTATATTATCCTATGTCTATAGGAATGTAAAAGCTGTTGGTGATGATGAGTGAAAAAACTTGTTATTTGTTGTTAAGAAATAAAAAGAATATTAACAACGCTCTACAATATCTCACTAAAGTTTTACACATTTATTCCAATCTCATCCATAGCATAGTCGTCAAGATAATTCAATCATGGCATTGCACCCGGGATCTGGAAAGGGACGCTATTGACTGTAATGAATGGAAAGATAGCCGATATGTGATGGCTTGGCTTAAAAAAAAAGCTTCTAGTAGTCTTTCGTAAGGTGGATAAGGAGAGTAGATTGATTTGATTGCCAGTAGTAAATTCAGCAAAGGCTAAACGCCTAAAAGAGAGGTTGTCATTGGGGCCATTATCGGGTATTTAGTACTTTTTACTTAACAATAAGCAATTATGTGTTTAGTAGCTTAAGACAACTTTTTAATTAAACTAGTTGGCTACTCCGTTGAAGGAAATGGGAAGAAGGATGTAAAATTCCGCGTTGAAAATAAGATATTTACAGCTCACAGTGAAATTCTGTGTGAATTGAGCCCAGCCTTTTATCAAATGTTTCGTGGTCCATTCGCAAGGGAAAAAGTGATCGAGCTGAAGGATATCAGCGCTAGTGCTTTTGATCTTTTCTTAAAGGTATTAATTCGGTTGTTTCAAAGCTTATACGTATAAATTTAATTGATTTAAATTTTTTTAAATAGCTTGTGTACAACGGTACCCGGTCAATTTCCGTCACTCTAACCCCCGGAGATACATTGGAATGTATGCTAATCGCCAACAGATATTTAATCGAGGGTCTGGAGGCATTTTTACGAACAAAGTTACTACGCCATATTACATACATGAATGCGTTGGAAGTACTGCCATTCTGCGATCTCACTTTAAACATTTGGAGCATCCGAAGCAAGTGCTGGTCTGTGATAGAAAGGGATACAAATAAGATTCTGAAGACTGACGACTTCCTCGTCTGTTCGTGGGAGACACTATGTGATATTTTGGAGAATAGTCGTCTAAAAGTTAACGAATATGATTTATTTTTTGCCACAAAGAGGTACGAGGCATAATTTAAAATATCAATTAATCTTTGCCAAATCATTAAATTCAATTTATTTGTTAGCAAAGTTGTTCTACTTTTTATTACAGATGGGCCGAATATCAACGAAACCTTCGACAGCGTCAAGGAGTAAAAAATGTGCCTTCAGTTAGGGAAATTATCGGAACAGCAATCTACAAGATCCGCTTTCCCGTCATGACAACAGGCGAATTTCAACTAGTTAAATCAAGCGGTCTCCTCCTGCCCGGCGAGATAAAAGACTTGGAGAAAAATTTCCGCAAGAATGCAACATTCCCAATTCAACCAAGAAGGTACCTGTGCCATTGTAGGAAACATAAGCCTAGCTGTGGCTTATGCCTAAGTGATTCAAAGCCAAGCGTTATCGGGGACGTTCAAGGCGCTAAATATTATCCTACAAATTTCTGGGCTCTTCCTCAAGGTCCTCGTATTAACAATTCGATTGAATTAGCTCGACGAAGGTTGACAACCTTCGGCTTTGCACCAGTAAGTAGCAGCACTCTAGTGTGTGATGTCAATTCAAATAATCAAAATTCTCGCAGAGTAATTCCAGACTGCGAATGCTACAAATATAAATCGTGCCCGGCTTTCCCGAATGGGACTACTGCAACTGTTTTGAGGAGAGAAGGATACAATTTCATTTGAAATAAATAGTTTGTAATTTTGTAATTTGTAAAAAAAAGTAATTCTCAATTCACTCTACTGTACAGAAACAATGCTCTTTGTGATTAACATGTCAATTTTTACGTGATTTAACTTGGCAATTGTAGTATCTACGTGTTTTGCACATTTTCTCTGCAAATAAATTGTGATTTCATTTTTTCTGATATTTCCAAACAAGAAATCTGTCTAGTGTTTTATAAACTAATTTCATCATCTAATTTAAAGGGCGCATGAAAATGAATGAAGAATGAACCTTGTTCGATTGGCTCTATTGCAATTTGCCACTATCACAATGACACATGAGCTATTTTTTACTTATTCTAAAACATTCATTGAATTTACCTTCTCTTTTCATGAAACACTTTATATGTTGATGGTATAGCAAATCCATGTCATCATGTCTCTCTCTCACTCACTATACTTTCATTACATTTTTAACTGCATTTAACTAACTACGCACAAGGAATATAAAAGATGGCAAGTAGGAGGAAAACACATATATGAATATGCTCAAATGCTACAAATCTTTTCAACAATAATGCATTATACAATAGTGATTGTTCTCACGGGTAGGTAGCTACTTGCGATTCCCACGAAGTCGCATTTTTTATTCTACTTGTTTTCCGTCCTCTAGATAATTTCTTGACTTCATGGGAACAAAAATTTTCATATCGCTCAGCTCTTATATATACACCTTTATATGATGCTCTTCTTCTTACATTGTAAAATTGATGAGATGAGATTTGATGTGTGTGTTTTGAAGGCTTGTATGAAAAACTTTGCTTCTTGTACACTCTAGATGTGGAAGGAAATCGGTGTCTGGTCGAGAGCCATTGCACTTTTTAACATTCAGCATTGAAATGTGATCTGTTCGTTTTTTTTGACGAAAAGACTTTTTTTAGGCACATGCACTTTTATATAGAAAAAATTGCACAAGTTTGGCATAATTTCCCCTTTTTGAAATGCCGGCCGAAATTCATCAAATTGTCTAGATTTAAAATTCTGCTCATCCCTCTTATCTAATTCTAAAAGCGTTTCCATTTCTTACTTGTAAACCTTGCTTGTTTACATCCAATTTTATCAACTTCAATAACAAGTTTGGAAGTTGTCGATTATATCGTTCGTTTCTACCTTTTATTACGATACGATGTCAAATCTCTTTATATTCTACCTACATATAAGTAATTTAATATCCTAATTCTTAAAAAATATATTATTACACTCAAACCATTCTACAACATCTTCACTTTGAAATGTCCAATACCGTGGGAAAATGTATGGAAGGCTTAACTGCATATAAAAGTTTCATCATCACTTATCTCTCGGCTTGAACACAAGTTAAATATCGACCGCGATAGATTCAACCTCAGTTTATTAATAGGTAGCCCAAGTGCATCGAAACTACCTAAAAATATGGATTTAATGACAAGAGGCAAACAACTACTATTAATTTGTAATTTGTTATATCATTATTTTCTGATCGTCGTCAATCATTAAACTAATTAATAAGATATTCATGAAAAATTGATTAACTTTGATATAGCTCTTTGTATGAATTTAACTTATTCAGAAAGTGAATTATATTTTTACCATTTTCAGCTTGTACATGCGTGGGAGTAAAGATTGATAGTTAGATCAAGGCTTTATTGGATAAAAAAAAGTCAATTTATGACAGTTTTGAATGCTATCAATTAAATGTCTTTGAAAAAAGTACTATAATTTACAGTGATATTTCAAGAGAGCAAAAGACAATTACAGATTGGACAATGGATTATTACATGAACTTTGGAATGCTCTGCTACTTTTCTTATTGATTTTTTTATAATCAGTGAAGAAAATCATTAGCAAAATGTTAAGTTACGTCAGAATGATGCTCCCTTTTTCATAATTGTTCTGTGGTTTTTTTTACTATTGTCACATCAGATATTAAGCCATAAATTTAACAAGCTCATTATTTCAATTTTCATTATAAAATATTAGCTTTAAATTGATCTAAATATAAATAAGCAATTTACGGCGGATAATCTTATCGATCTCGTAAATAGCCGTAATTATTCTACTAGAAAGGAAATTGCGGTTTACACCTACGCACATCTAATAAATTAGAGGAATTAATGGGATTTTGAAAGATTCTTATTGATACGAATTCTACAAACGTATATTTTTACTGAAAGATTTATGACGTTTGTTGCAACTTTTTTATTTCTCCGTCAAAAATATTTTTATGCTTGATACGCACCGTGCAATTTGATTACAGTTAATTAATTCTGATATTTGTGATTGTGCAATTGGCAAAGTCAAACATTCAAATGATTTGGTTATTGATGTCACTCCTCCTATCATTCAATCATGCCCTCAGCGAATGAAAAGAATTTCAAAACATTTTTCCTTCAAAAGACATAAATTTACCCTTTGTTTAAGTGGATTGTTGACTTGTTATGAAATAAAATAAGAATTAATGGGTGAATAGAGTTAATTCTATTTATTGTTTAGAAAAGACTGTATGCGGAGTATAAAATACTTTATAAATAGTAAAACTGCGTAACAATTTTATAAAAACGGAACTATAATTTGCACAAGCCTCTTCATAGACAATGTAACAATTGAACTAAATTGGAGGTTTATAGATTGTAAAAAAGGATCATTACTTCTGGCAAATTAAATTGTTTATGGTATCAATATAAAGAAAATACTATCTGGTTTACGCATTAAGATTGCGAGAATAGTTGAGTTTTTAATAGACTTGTTCATTAGCGTTGGTGTAAAAACCCAATGACGGAGAACAGGTATTGTTTCATGTTATTGCGTTCTCCTTTTTATTGCACAAAATAGTAATGCGTAATGCTTGCAGAATCGTTCTAAATCGCCCCAGCCACCCTCAACACGTGAACAAGTCATGGCTCATCTTAATCACTCTCGTCAGCTTCTACTCCGTCCTAATTAAAATTGTAATGACAAGAGCAGAGGATTTGCGTCTTTAACGTCAGCATAACATACCAGTTAATTTCAACACTAATGATTACCTCCGACCTCCAAAAGATTTTCCAGAGGAGATAAATGTTCGTTTATGAATTGGGTTAAAAGTTGTTCTCTATAATTGGCATATAAATTGGAGATGATTTTGTGCAAAATTATTTTTGATTTAATGAGTAGTATAAATTGAGTATTTTTTTTAACTTTCGAGGCTTTTCCTTGTCACTTTTCAAAGAGAAAAATAGGACAAGTTACACTTTCATTTTACTAAATAGGGTTAGTAATGTAACATTTCTTTCGATACGAGATTAATGGCAAATGCAAAACATTTTGTGGTACATGGTTTCCCATACTTTTCTTACACCTGACCTTTCTTTTTCTCACCCTTCCGATCCCGACTTTTATATATATTTGCATGCATAACACTGTTTTTTATTATCTCCCAGCTTACTCTTCCTTTATATCTGTAATAATCGGAGTTGATGTCGGAAAAGGAATTTTTTTCTTCTGTGAAAAAGGAAAAGTTTTTCTCTGCCAATAATACATTGGTTGACTTCCAATTCCAAATGTGGGAATATGGCACGTGCCATATATCTCAGGAAAAAATATAAATATGAGTAAACAGGTGAGAAACAAATCCGAGAAACTAAACAAGTGGGTAATATTGTGGGACTTAGAGAGTGGCTGGTTCCCAGCGATGTATTCTTTTCTTGTGGTTTTCTTCACATTATATATTTACCTAAATATGAATGAACAGTTAGCAGACTATTTTAAGTAATGAATGAAAGTTAGATAATTTATTGTAGTAAAAATATGTTTGGGTGGGATCTTGGTCGCTGTAACATATCCGTCTTCATTCATCTTTCTTAAAAAAGTATACAAATCTAAAGCAAAAATTTCAGGAACAATGAGAATATTTCGTTTAAAATTATTTCCTAATGTTACGTAAATGTCTTAGAAAATTACATGTGAACTTTGTCTGCGAAAATCCCTTTAAAATTTTCAAGTTTAATGACCCATGGCAATGACATTTAAATGTAAACATGGTAACGGAAGAGAATCCAAACTATTCCAATTGAGTTAACCCGTCAATGAAATGTTCATCCGTGATCAAAAAATATTACGTCCGTATTGCATTGTTGACTTTGGCATCATCCCATTTAGCATCAGCTTTTGGATCTGCAAGCCAACCTCCTCTTCATTATATCGCTTGCGAGAGACCAATAAGATTTAAGATGCTGTTGGACCTCCACCAAACAGACTCTCACTCACATCATCTCATATGAATCACGAACAAGATGAGTAAACTTTTTTCTACTCAACGTTCTTTCCTTTAAAGTTCGTGATGCATCATCATCTTGACTTTTGGGATGATCTTAAGTTCAAGTTCATCCCCTTTTCATCATCACCATATTACCAAATAAGAAAGGATTATTGGCTGAAAATAGTAAAAAAAATTAATTCATCTCTTGATCTACTTCCATTCTGGTGATAAAATTTGTCAAAAACGGTTTAAAAGAAATGTAAAAAAATCCCCGTTTTAACATTTTGGCCAATTCACACGGTCAAAGTCTCTTTTAAAATATGCGACATTTTCAAAACCACAGATACTTTTTTCCACCAAATATCTCCGCTGTTTGCCCAAAGCCAAAAAAAGTTGCAAGCTCATTGACTCAACAGAACTCTTTGTTTTACCAAAAAAAACGCATGACTTCCTTCTCAATCTCATTTTAAGTAGGAGTCTTCCGTTACTTTAGCTAAAAAGAGTCAAATAGCCAAGTTCATAAGAGAAGTCTCCTTACGGTAAAAATAACAGGGACTGAATAAGCTAGAATTTAATTACCTAAATTTCTCACCTCATCTCATCTAAAAGTTCATCAGAGTTTCCACGAATTACGAAACGATTTATAATGAATTTGATTCTAAATTTATTTGTTTAAATTTGAACTTGACCAAACCACATTTTGACCAGATGTTTTCCCATCTTTTTAAAGTCCCTTTAAAAGAAAGTTCAACAACCGTGACTAAGTGACAAGAATATAAAAAGTTTTAGCTTATTAACATGAGATATTGCATGCTCCATTTAAAGAAAAAATCTTTTTAAACTTTATTTCATGATGTTGTCATGCCAGAAACGTATCTAAAAAAGATAAGGAGAATAAAACGGAAGGAGATTTTTGCGAAAGGCCTGGGAACGGAGAGAGGAGCGAGTTTTTGAGACATGATCAAACCCCTGAAAGCTCTTCAGCTGGTGATTAGAGAGGTCTAGCGCTAAGGTATTTTAAATAAGTTGACCCTACACTACCTGTCCAGTCACACTTGAGCTGCCACACTTACTAGTAGTTGTAAACGCGGTTAATCATCAGTAGAGAGAAAAGAATCTGGGAATATTTTTCCTTAAATTACTTGATTATATAGTGCGTGTTTTTTGCATGGATGAGTACCCACCCACTACTCACTATCTATTAGAATAATAAAATGGTTTGGGGAGGGAGGCTCCTACTCGTAAACAATGACAATGACCTAGACAGGTCTGGAACAATATCAAAATACTTGTTGCACACACGCATCCTTTTTATAATGATTTTACATGCTTTCTAATACCTTTTTTGACTACCAAAATGTATTATTAAATGAGTTATATTTAAATAGTGAAAGATTCAGATTCGAAATTTAATTGTCAAATTTTTAATTACATTATTTTTTAATCGGCGCTACATTTATTTTATTTTACGTTGCATTTTTATCTTTTAAGAAATAGCTCAATTTACGAGCAATAGTGGTAACGATATGATTAAATGAAGATGGGGAGTTTTTACCGGAACGGAAAAAGAAACAGGTTGGTTTTCTTGGTTGTTTGGTCCTTTTAAAAATGGTCTCGATTGTGGGAAAGCCGGGATGAGCAACTCTCACCCTTGACTTTGACCATGATACTCCCCACTACCTTTACTCATTTCCTTAAATTTCCATCAAATGCGTCCTTTTCAACAATGCTCAAAAGAAGAATACTTGTGGTTACCACTTTCATTTCAACCTGCTCCGCTCAAACTGTATTTGTGCAGGTAGACGATGCGCTTACTTAAATTACTTATATTTTTTGGATTACTCTCAATTTATCTAAAGTTTTAAGAAAACGTATAAAAGTAAAAGATTCATAAACGTAAAGAATAATTTTAATAACTGGATATTTCATAGTGCCCCTACACATTAAACATTTGGGTTTGCCAAGAGACGGAAAGGAACCAATTTTGAAGTGAATTGGCCACCTCCACTACCCGTTCGTCTGATGTATGACATGAGCTGGTTTTCGTCTCTGACGCTACTTCATTCCTTACGAGACGTGTGCCTTGTTTAACTTTTTCTTCACTTTTTCACTCAACACAGTGGCTGAGTAGCTTGGCTGGTTTCGGTTTAGACATTGTTGTCCTCACGTAAACATCTTACATAAAGTTTCCGCTGTACATTTTTTATATAATCCTCCCCCAACTCCACATATGTCTCTTGCATCCATCCCTACACCATAATCATTTACTATCATTAATACACTTGATTATTACGATGATGATTCCTTCTTGTTTGCTTCACTAGCTTTAAGAAGCTCACCTTTAGGGAAAGGAGTTTGAGACAGGCAATGTATCGCTTTGCCCTGTTAACTTGAAGAAGCCTCCTCCACATTCTAGATTTGTAGCTACTGAATACTCTGACAAGGGTAGTTTTCTTAGCACGATAAGGCAGGTTGCAGGTTTTAAATTGGCTTGATTCATCCACATCAATCCTTCTCCACATGCGATTTTTCTACGATTGCGGATTGCCACCCAGTCTGAGAATGATATGCATGTACACTTTTCATATTATTATGTGAGGAGTCGTGTGAAAAGCTTTTGAGCCATCTTCACTCCTCCAAACTACTTGGACTCATCTCCTGCCAGTTACTCTAGTACTGATCACCTGAGCAGTTCTACCTTTCCAATCAAACAGTCAGTCAGAGGTTTTTCAAAGAGGGTTGACCAAGTGCCTCTTCACAAAAGCTTATGTGTTCATTCGCAACAGCTTGATAGAGCGTTACATAAACGCATTATTTATTGAGTCTCATCATCATCACTCGAGAATTGAAGTGACAGTCTCGCTTTTCCTGTCCTTCTTGTCAGTTTGACAATTGGATTGGGAGTCGAACTGGAAGTTGGACTTTGATTGAAAAAAAAGTGACTCTGATTGAAAAAAAAGTCATCAATAGTGATTGTGATAGTGACATTTAATTAGGTCTTTTTTTGTCAAGTTACTTCAATTCCATTTCGTAGCTACCTGTCAGGGACTGTATTGAGATGTCAACTGTCATTACGTTATAAGTGTTTAAAATTAGATTATTAGGTGAATGCACATAAAATTGAGATTCCTCTTGTACGGATTATACAAGCCGGTTTTACAAAAATCGTACAAGAAAAATCAGTAGTTTTCTAGAGCCGAGCTTTTATGATCTCACGTATTTAATCGAAATTATTTTATCCTCAACATTTATGTGTAATTGGGCTGGTAAAATCCACTCCAATAAGTGAATTCTGAGAGCAGTTGACAATGTTAATTGCATAACATTTTTGGTGGTACATATTTGTCACCATTTTTCTTTAAATTTTGTGATACGAGTTCCAAGAAAGTTAAAAGGCTGGCTCTAGACTTTGTGGATCTCAGCAGCAGCATGCCCGTGGTGATGGATCCTACGGATCGAGCAGCTTCGCCCTGGGTAAAAATGAAAAAATATATTTTTAACAAATTTAAAACACTTTTTATTCTGACACACATTTCCCCCATGCAAATAATCAAATCCAAATAGCCAAGCTTCTCTCAACAAGAAACAAGTAGAGCACTTAAAACAATGGATTTAATCATAACATTGTATAATCACATGCAAGTGATATGTATCATTTGCTACATAGGTAAATTGCACAAACCTGATTATTATTTCCAAACGCTTTATATAACTAGCGTGGGTGGATCATCCCTTGTTGAATATAAAGAGTGTGACGCTTCTCAATCATGTCATATTATAAAACGTCTCTAACCCCAATGGGGTATGTAAAGTTGACAGGTTTGAGCAAGTAAAATAAGAGGTAAGAAGAAGACGAGCTTCTATATAAAAAGTGATCACCTTCCCCCCTTCCCCAGAATTGTGAAAAAGCTCATGTGCTAAGATAAGAGCATATAAATATGATGGTAACTCTGTTGAATTGAGGATGATGATGATGATGATGTAGTGAGGAAGCACCTTCCTTTCCCACGGTGAAATGCCACA
>JAHZMU010002860.1:0-12146 GCA_027743725.1 Rambutsinella grinnellia | reverse complement strand
CATCCAACGCCAAGTAGTCCCCATACGGAGCGAAAACGTCAGAATCTTTCCTATACGACATAGTCCAATTGAAGAGGTTGTTGTATGCAGAAAAGTCTCTCCCGAAAATAATTTCACCTCCATAAAAGACCCAGAGCTGATCCGCACGCCTTGTCTTTGGAATGTCGGATCTTTAAAGTAATCACTGATTCAATAATCGAAATCTTTTGCTTTTCAATAAAATTTTAACTTTCATTACTTGTCATTTAAATGTGGATATATAACAATAGCTGTAGCCTCCTCCAACTTTCTCCTGTCGTATGTTATTTGTACTCCATGAAAGCACGACGACTTATTAACGTCATTTCTCCCGTCGTAAATTATCTTGAGAAAGATGTCCTCTTCCAGACCCCAAAAGCTTGTCCACATTAGAATAACGACTTCAGCTTTTCCTTTTCCACTCCTCCGAAGAAAGTGTATAGGATTTTGCGGTAGATAAACTAAAAGACATAAGTAAATGCACATGCATAAAACTAATATGCTTTTTTTGCGATCTAGCAGGGCTCTCAACTTCGATGACATTGCAAATTGCAACCTCTTAAAACTTTTCCTTATTACTTATCAAGGGTTTTGTGGACGTTTTAATTCTCATTCAGATAAGACGACCAAGTTCAATTAAAGCTTAATTGTTCGTGTTAATTTTTATAAGCTTTTCAGCGTATCGTATTTTTGTCCATGGTTGTCTAGTTATCATTTATCATCAAGATTATATTTCCAAATGAGAGAGTAAGCAAAAAACTACAATCTACCTTAGCATTTATCATTATGACTTAAATGTAACTGAAACTTATTAGCAAGATTTTTGTTTGGAAAGAATGACCAAATTGCAAACAAAATTCTGAAAAATGATTCCTATTCCAATTCATTTTATACATTCATATTTTTATTTTGCAACTCGTATCTTTAAAAAATTAATTAATTTCGCTCCAAACATTCTCATTCCTTATTCCCTTCCAATCTCCCATACTCTTCCCTGGCATAATTCATAAATCCATCCCAACTCACTATTAGTGACTTTAGTGAAGGAACTTTCTCCCAAATATTCGAACGGTAAATGGAATAAGGCCCTGCCAAATACTGATGTAGCTCCACCACCTCAGGCAAATCTTCAGGATGAGTTATTGCTCCTTCTCTAGCTTCAAACTTCAATTCGAGATACTCCAATTTTCTAAGGGCTTCTAGAAAGTTGAAGGAGATCTTGCCACAATCGACCTCTTCAAAGTAGATGAAGTGGATGCTCAAAGTCTGAATACTCTCATTAGTGTATTTCTCCAATCCAAGGTCTGCTTCTGCCACATTCACGTTTGCATAAACCTCGATTTCCAAACAGTCTATTGGAAGATGTTGCAAGTTACGAAGGGCCTTGTCCACATTCCAAGTCAGCGGTTCAACGTCCTCATCCTCATCGTAATCATGAGTGAGAACCAACTTCATTAATTTCAAAGGACACTTCAAAAATCGAAGGGCTTCAAGAGTATCCATGTGGTTCAATAATTCGATCTGCAATTTCCCCAAATTTCGAAATAATTGGACTTGAGGCTGCTGCAGAATATTCCTGGGGAACTCATACTTTCCCTGGAAATGAGTGAGTTGTTGGCCATACTTCTCCACCAAATAATTCTCTGTCGTCTCATCCAAATCTTCAATTTGTAATGATTGCAATTTAGGCAAATCGGAGAGTGGATTTTCTTCCATCCAAATAGCCGTTTGTTGTGGATCATCTCGAACTCGTTGGCCACGGTAGTATTCGTAATTGAAACCGTATACGCGCAAAGTGTGAAGGTTGACCAAGTGGATTACGATTCTCTTGATTAATTTGCACAAAAAGAGATAATCCGTTCCATAAAATCGAAGGCAGAAGTACAACTCGAGTTTGTGGATATTCCTTCCAAAACATTCCATGAAGTTGGTAAGTTTTGTGATGTAAGCGTCTTGGATTCTAATCACATCATCTTCATTCTCCACCTCCTGGTCTTCATCTTCATCTGGTTCCTCCTCTTCCTCTGGTTCCTCCCTAAGACAATCTGGTCCATTCGATATGAAGACAGTCTTTGCTGGAAACGGATTTCCTTTACTTTCCCCAAACGTCTTTTGGAACTCTTCAATTTTCTCTGCAGAAAAGAGGCAAGTGGCTAATGGGAAGTGTCTTGTCGAAAGGGAGAAGTATTCTGGTCCTTCAAACTCGCTCACATACTCGTCAACGGATTTACGCCAAGATTTGCAAATTAATCGTAGGTTGTGAAAGTCGCAAATATTAAGATGCTCGAAGAGATGGGGGAAGATGAGCTGGAATTTCCACTTTCGTTGGAACTCGCATTCATCCAGGAGAAGATTGAATGGTTTACAAACAACCCGACAGCTCATAAGGTCGTCTCCGTTCATTTTTCGGAAGACTAGTCGCCAACACTAATGGAAATTACGAGTTTTAATGATTTTAAAATAAATTATGAGAATTCCAAAAATCATTTTAAATTACATCATAATCTAGAAGCTCAAGCGCGTTCATTTCCATTGAATAGAGATCAGATTCTGATCATCAGAATTTATACAAAATATTTCAGAAGATAACCGCTATAGTCTGCAGATTCAAACTATTCCATAGTCGATTGGACTATTCCATTCTATTGACTCTCTGAACATCGCATTCGAAATTCCATTCGTTTCCATAAAAAGTATTTCCACAGTTACCATCATCGAATTCATTCCATTCCTTCATTCAATGAGACCAACTTTTCTCTAAACCATCTCATATTGCCCTCCAGCTTATCAACTGTCATTTCACTCCTTTCCTCTTCTGATTTCAATTTTATATTTTCCTCTACACCTCCAGACCTTTACGATGTATCTTCCTTTAATTAAGCCATAATATCCAACTGCGGTTAGACATTCTTCCCCGGAAATGAGCTGGTGAGGTTTTCCCTTACGAAAAAACAGGATGCCGGCGGATGGGTGTTTGCTCTCGGGGAGCTGATGAGATGATTTTCTTCTTTTTCAACAAAAAACATAGTTGAAAGCTCATTTTTCTGCGGTTTCCCAACCAGCTTGTGGTCTAATCACTTACACAACAGCATTCATACATGAAAAATTTGAGAATGTTTCGAGTGATAAAAAATTAAACGAAAATATTTTTTTAAAAATCATTTCCAATAACATTCTTCGCACTCATTTTGACACGATATCTCTCACCTATTATGACATCTGTCTGACCATTCTCGCCACTTGGTCAAGTCCACAAGTCCAATCAACTATGCCGACTATGCAAAGTGATGAGTTTATCCAAATTTTACCATCATTACCTTCCTAATCACCGGAAACAATGCCAACTTCATTGTTACTACCTTATTATGTGTCCCCCGGGCTGATTAGCATTTATCCTTTCAACAATGATAATTACTAGTAATTATTAGAAGAAAAAACCCTCTTAATCCACACCGATTCGCTACTGTCTTTCAGGATAATTATTTCTACGTGCTTACATGATGATAACGTTCGCATTCTTTCTCAAAAACATTTCAATTATTTATTACTATTCACATTAGGATAAGGGCAATTCATTTTATTATTTTTCGCAACATTTTTATTCAGATCAGAATGAAATAGTTTATAAGAGTTCGGAAAACAATGGAATATTTTAATGTTGGCGTGACCTGTCAAGCGAAATGACCACACACATCTATTCCGTGCCATCTTTTAGTTGATTGTTTCATGGAATTTTTTTAATAAAATTACCTACAGCAGCTTCCACAGCTCGTGTCGAGGATTAACCGTTTTCTCAAAATAGTTTTCAATTTTCATTAAAGTAAATTAATAAGAGATGTAAATGAGCATATTTAGTCTTAAAAGCAATTAATAATTTATCACTTTATGGCAAACATCAAAGAGGAGGCTCAATCCAGAAATCTTAATGAGCTTAATGCGTTTAATTAATGCCACCTTTGTCTTTTTATGGATGTCATTTCTGTACAAAAAGTTTACCCTTTTAATTATTTACTCCCTCACCTTCCACATAAATGAGCTAAACAAAAGATTATTATTGAAAGTCAAATATTAGAGGAGAAATATATTGTTTTTGAGGGTGTCATGTCAAGCTAGCTTCTGGTTCTGGCTTGTAAATAGCTTAATAATTAAGAAGAGGTGATAGCACCTCACCACACAAATGGAAAAGTGGTGGCCTTTATAATTAAATAATTAATAAATTATGAGCACATAAAACGTGTGGAATCATATCCCTTCAGAGAGTTTCGCAATTCGCAAATGTTTATTCATAAAGTGACATGTGGAATGATGAGCTTTGGAATGATGACAGCTACACCATTTAGTGATAGCTTTTTGCATGTGCTTATCCAGAAGTAGTTTTTTCTAAATTGCATTTTTTATGAAGATGTTAAGCTGAAGGTGATAATGAACATTTTTTATGCTAGCTCGGCCATGTACTGATTAACTGATGATTACGGGACGGGCTTGTAATGGCTAGAGTGATAATTAAAAGGGGGAAGAAGACGTAATCATTATTCGCTATAAAAAATTATAATAATGTGACGTCAGCCGTGCAATTGGCAAATGTTTGATACTTTTTAAGTTGCAGATGCATAATCTTCTTGGACTTGTTTACGATATTCTAATTTTGAATTTTTATTTGTTTTGTCGGCTCTCCAATTTCCTTTCTTTCCAGAAAACACGCAAAAGAAAATTATATGCAATTTCCATTTTCCAATTTTATCGAATGCGCCAAATGCAAAGATGGAATAATTTATTGTAAAGATACCGATCCCATTCATCATTCTATAGCATCTGTGAGGGAAACGCAACTGTTACAAGAACTTGTGTCCTAAGGCAAATATCGATAATTTTTTAAGTACACAATATCAGTTTTGAAGAGTTTAGAGATCCCAATAATGATATAGAAGGTTCAAGAAATTTTGGGGAAAGGAAGGGCAAGCCATGCTACACGGAACACGGAACACGCAAATGATTAGATCTTTCTTTGCATAAACAAAAAGGGTAAAATGCTTTCAATAACTTTGCATGCATTTCTTCATCAGTCTCCAGTCGCTAAAATATTCTAATAGTTATAATTTTATTTACCCTTTTTGGACAACTGTTAGGAAGTTTTTGGCACTAATTACTTCAACGCTTTCCTCTTTCCTTGAGCGTGAGCTTTCTTAAAATGAAGTGCCGTTTAAGGTTAATGGAATGAATGGTCGATGCAAATTTTTTTACGGAAATTGCTTGTGTAATTTACACCTTTAGGTAGCCCAAAGGCCTAATGCTTCACACGCTTCATGACAAATTCTTGAGAAAAATGCACATTCTCTAGGAACCGTGAAGAATAAATTAAAAACAATAAATGGCATACTTGACTCAAGTAACTTGAGTAAGAAATTCTTGCATAGTTTACTGTTTAAAAATCTCATTATGAATAGTTTCTAGTTTAATTACAGGTTTAAATGAAGTCATTCACAGCTAAGAAAACATAAAGAGAACGAGCTCATTTATGTCCCTCATTATAATTTTTGGGGGAATGTGAACAACTTCACTTTAAAGAATGACGGAAATAGTTTAAGCTAATTTTCTTGTCTGAAATTTATCTTTGAAAAATGCAGTTATCAAAATTTTCACATTTTTACCAGCCCAGTTCTTACCATGAAAAATACCAGAACATTCAAAACACATTAGAAAAGATAACTCTAGAGAACCAAGCATTACCACACCATTCCAAACCGCTTCCAGCATTCCTAACCCATTCGTTTCACACTAATAACAATCAACTCATATTTTTTTGTCTTACCTTCTCGCAATTTCATTGGCTCTCATCACCCTTCTTTCATGACTTCAGGTAGATGCGAATAACCATTCCATGTATCTCATCTTCATCGTGAAAAAGGTGTTTGCTTAGAATGTAGAATAAAAAATGATATCACCTTTCTCTCTATCACTAACAACGTTCAAAGCCTTTCGGCATGCAATTGCATAACCTCGCTGATTACAATTGCTCTCTTGAAGGAAAACATTTTCTCTAATTGTGACTGTAAAAAGGTATTGTGTGAAGAAAAAAATTCACTCAATCATGACCATTCCATTTAGTAGTGGCTACTTGAGTTGGAGAGAAAATTGCTCTCAGTGTGATTAGGAATATGATATAATGATAATGTGAAAGTGTTGTTGTGATTATTGTGCTATTTAAGAAAATTATCTAGTTGAAGAGGAGAATCAGTGAATGAACTCTTTTAACAAGTAAACAAATAATGCCGACATAGAACCGTAGATCATGAGCTTATCAAAAGATAACTGAGGAGCTCATTACGATTCAAAGTTGCAGAGTTTACACAGGTTTAAAACAAGTGTCTTTACTCATAAGCGGGTACAGCAAAAGCTCATTTTTATTCTATGAAATATGTAATTTGCTTGTTATTTATAAGAGTGTTATCTGCTATGCGAGAATAAAGTGGAGTAGACAGAGAGAAAAAGTTTTTTCTTGTACTCCTGCCCTGTCATTTCCCATGTGTTTACCTGTCCCGTTGAAGGTGTGGGTAAACGGCTGACAAAAAGGATGTTATCAGTGTCATCACATGTCACTGCATAACATGTTTACCTTATGGTGTGAGTAATGTGAAGAAAGTTATTTTTTTAAGCTAAAAAATAACCAATTTATTTCTAAAAATTCAGAAAGAATTTAACAGTTAACCAATTACAACTAGGTCTTTATCGATTTAATCAAATTATTCTCCAATCAAGTTCAAGTCCACCTGCATCTTAACTAGTAGCCTTACAGCTATTGTCAAATCTCTTATTTATTTTCATAGCTAATTACATAATAATAAGAGAGTCCTTCTCCGCATACTGATTATTTTTACTGCTTGTTTTACCACTTATAAAAAAGTTTTGTATCGAGCATTAATCTATTGTAAGCTGATAAGCAGTACAAAAGGTAGAAGCCGAGAAACGATAGCTGAAGCAAAAGCTGGTTTTGGTTCTGTAGAAGAACTTCTGTTCTTCTAAATAATTGAGGAACGATCGATTACCTATTGAAAAAAATAAGAATAATCTTATTCTCATTTCAAATTAGGTAGTAGCACTTACTATAGATAAAAATATTTTAAATGAAGATATCAAAATGAATCGATGAAAGGAGGATGGTCAACTATGCATAATAAATTATATGGAATGTTTCAAACATCTTGAAAGAAATGTCGCATGCATAAAAGATTGAACAAGTATATGCCGTGTAAAGGAGATAGCCGGGTTCTTAATATTAGCTTTTTCAAATACTATTCAGCTCATTATGTATGAAAAAGAACTCTGGCTTTTCTTCCATGGCTAATCAATAATAAAAATATCCACACTACAAAGCTACCGTTTAAATTTTGGATTGCATTAAAAATTGGACAAAGTACACGGTTGGTGCAGTGCAGGAGCTTTTCTAGTTTAAAATTTAGTGTTCGTAATGAGTGGCCAGCTCACCAGGAAGGAATACCCGCATCGCTTCGCGTGACAAGAGAATGACAGATAGCCTGAGAAAGTTAAGCGGGGAGTGAGACGCCACCTCGTCTCCTTTCTTCAGAGAAATTAGCAAGGTGGTAAAATTTAATGTGGGATTGGGACTACCAATTACAAGTTAATAGCAAGGAACTTGTGGCTGAGTAGGTCAGAGCAGATGTAATCTTTATGTAAGATGGATTATTAAGTGAACTGGAAAGTCGGTCTAATCCAAAAGGATTCTATAAATAGGTGGGATAATACATTAATGCTTTTGTCCACTAGTTTCATCTGGTGGTTAAGAGATCGCGATCAGAAGTACCCTTTTGTGAAAGTGACAAAGTGAATAGATTTCTGCGGCTTTCCTTAATCATTCTAGCGTTATGAATTTGACAGGGATTGGGAGAAAAGTGGCTTGAACGACTCTCTAAAGGCTGTTAAAGCGTGGATGGAGTGGGGTTGAACTCATTTTAGTCTAAAGTATCATTAATTACGCTTTTCTAAAATGCTACTAAACATTAAAAATGTATTAAAATATGAACTATCCAGAGCGACTCTTGTCGATTAATATTTGAACATAGTAAATATTTTACCACAAACCACCAGCCATTTTCCCTGGTATTTAAGGGAACCCTTTCATGGCTGCACCATACCGGCTTCGTAATGAGTGCATTTAAATGCATAAAACATTGAGTCAACTCATTCTAGAACCGGCATAGCTTTCCATAGCTTCCTCCTCTTTTGCTGATTTGTTGTCCGTTCCCCACAGCCGAGTAGGAAGGAACGCCCGGTTCGGATTCCGCATGAGCGAATCCCCCTCTCCAACACTTTTAAATCCGCTTCACTCACAACCATTCACCAACCCGATCCACTACTTTATTTTAATGGATGGGATGGAATAAAATACCTCGTGCTTGATAGCCAAAAATGCTTTTATTTTTACTCTGCGTGTTCGCTCCTTTTCTCTTCATGAATCGGTTTATGAAAAAAAGGCTTCATTATCGTGTTGCGACATGAGCTATGTGGCTTGCTAAAAAACCTCTTTTCAAAAGATGGGATCATCACATTTTTAAGAGAGTCAGTCTGTCCCAACACTGAACAAGGCTGGTTCTGTTGAGGAAAACGGGAGTAAAAAGTTGTAAAAAGAAGTAGAGAAACTTGTGTGATAAGTGACGGTTGTCGGTATGCGAAGAAAACAAAGAATGGTGTGGGTGAAAAAGTGTGAAGAAAAGAGTGAAAATCATCCAAAGCGGCTTCTCTCAAGCTTGGATTGATTTGGTAATAAAATAAGTTCATCTAAAGCCTAAATTATTTAGGATATTTTTGGTGGATTGTCCAAGTGGAAGTAAATTAGAGATGGGATATTTCTTTTGATCATTTTTGTGGTTTTTTGGATGTGGGAATTATGCGGTTATTTTGGATATGAGTCATTCTTCTGTGTGAGTCTGGTTATATAAGATTTTTGAATGAAGCCATCAAATAAGCTCATCCAAGCAGAATGTCACTTTCAGGCTTTTCCATATCGGATCATTTTGGATCCCTAAAAATGGGGCATTAATTTGCTGAAAGCTTTTATATATGTCAGAATAATCCAAGCAGTGACAAAAGCGGTCTATTATCCATTTTACCCTAATTGTTGGGGTGTTTCTGGTCCCCCTTTTATGAAAAAATATCATCAGCTTAAAGTATTTTAGGCTTAGGTCAGGGTTTACAGTTAAACCGGAAATGTGGATATTTTTTAACAAAAATTTATCACACATTTCGTAACAAAATAGTAGTCATTTTCTAATTGATGGCTTTATTTTCTCCGTTCAGGTGTGAATCCGGCTTGTCCTCAGATGCCTTCGAATGAATAAGTCAACAACTTCATCAGCAACAGAACAACTTTTTACTAAAGTTTTTTAGGATCAGTTCAACATTATCAACCCCATCTTAACCAATTGGATTGTGATACTCTGCCTCTTTTCATTACTTGTAGCCGGGGCTCATTGCTGAGCCGTGAGCTTCTTTAAAAAATACATTTGTCCACCTTTTTCAACTCTGATGACTAGATAGTATTGAGGTTTGGTGAAAGAAGGTAGGGAAAAAGCAACAGTTTTTAAATAGAAGTTGGGGTAATCTACTCATCTCATCAACACCAGCATCTGCCTCGTCCAAACAACTTTATTCAGCGAGTATCTAAAATGCAATATAAATGCAGACTCTCTTTGACTGACAGTGGCTTGGCCAAAGAGTTTTTTAAAACTTCTTGAGATAAGTGAACCCAGCTGGAGATTTTTATTATATTTTCCCATCACTCACCCATTCGGGTTTGACTCTTCCTGTCATAACTGCTCGTGTGGATGGTGTGATGACTCAAGTCAAAATGATATAAATGTTTCAAGTGTGATATGGGCTAAGATGATGACAGTAAGAAAGTGTGCATTCGAAAGATGCAGCTGGATTCATGAGCATCAGTGTCCTGTTGTGTGATTGTGGTTGTGAATCGATGAAATCTTCCTTTCAGAAGAAACAATCTTTTTTGCAATATAAAAAACAAACTGAAAGGTTGAAGGTTGCGGGGCGGGATGAAATGAGATGGGTATAATCATTTCGAGAGAGAATGCCTCGAGCCTTGTGAATTTCATCTTTGCCCGGTTCAATTGAGCGTGGTAATTGAATGGCAATAAGAAATGTTTTCTCTTCGAGTGAAGTGGTTTGTATGTGAGCACAATCTTAAAGAAAACGTGCATTGCTGATGGGTGTATATCGAAGGATGATAGCCGGTTGTCATTTCTAAAGTTTATTGATTCAAGCATTGTCATCTTGAAGAGGGTGGGGAGGAGGAGAGATAGAAGAGCTGTTTGAGCTGTTTGAGCTGGGAGTGGACCATCTTATTTATTATTTACCTATTGCCCCATCATCTTTTACCGGACTAAGAATGCTCACGAGTGTGGGAGGAGATGCTGATGATTTTATGAATTTATAAAAATGAAAAATTCAAAGCATTCTTCCACTTTTTAAGCATTTTGTTCTGATATCTAAACACTTGTGCGATTTCATCAAGTCACTTACAAGCAGCTTCTTCTTGACAGCGACAACTGACACTAAAGGACAGGTTTTGCTTATCAGAAGACACCAGTTATGAATTTGATTTAATTGTCGAGATGGAACGTGTGTAAAATACTAATCCAATTTATATCCAAGAGAGAGGTGTGGGTGTGCTGTGGAAAAATTGCACTAATTTTATTACCCAACTCGTTGACATATGTAAAGTAGAAGGATACAATGTCCTCAACAGCTACTGTGTGACTCGTTAAGAAAGCTGGAAATAATAAAAATTATATCTGCTTCTTCATTGATTCCCCAGATAAAGCTGAATTATGAGAAACACGAGGGGTTTAATCTGATAATTAAGTTATGTTAAAAGGAACTCAAGAAAATGGGTTTGGAATGGACCATCTTGCCCCAAAGTTGTAGAATTTGCGTAAATTAAATTGTTCTAAAGCGTTTTGACGCTTTCAATATTCAATGAAAAGGATGGATCCGCCACAGCTAAACGAGCTCCGCGACTACTACAGGCTTTTGGGTAAGTTTTATCTTAAATCCTTTTAATTATAATAGTTAACGTCACATTAAAATTAATCTCCTTTCTCACTCGCTCTCTTGCCAAAATGTTTAATTTACCTAAGTATTAAGTCCAACTCATGTCATTTCTTTCGATTTAGTCTTGCTCAGTTTAATTATCGGTTTTGTACTCGCTTATCTCTTGAAAGGAATTATGTGTGAAAAAAGCATTTAAGGAAATCCAAAGGATTCAAACCATTTGGCTCTATTACGCATTAAAGTCAAGAGTTAAAACTACTATTAAGATCCCATTTAAAGCAGGTTTTTTGTCCCCTGAAAAAATATGAACTCGGTAGCTGCCCATCACCATCCACTTAACTGTGAAGGTGTGGCTGGTGTAGTACTATTAATTGGTTTCGATGTCTCAAAGTGGATGGAAAGCTCTCTCAATGAGCTTTAAGATGAGAGGGTTATCTTTTAAAAGAAATCTTCAAAATGATGACATGACAGGTGGTTGTTTGTCACCCTTTATGGTTATTTTTATGAGTCAAGTTGATCAAGAGTGGATCAGTGTCAGTGTCGATGGATTGATTGAATAGTAGCCATTTAATTTATCACTAACTATTATGATTCAAAGAGAAAGAGTTAGGTACATTTCTTAAAGGAATGTGAATGTTTCTTAATCACTCCATGTCACAATGTTCAAACCAATTTAGCCCAACATTTATGATTCCGGTTGGGAATTTATTGTAGAGCAAAGTGGTTCTGTTTTAATTGATTAATTAAAAGAAATATGAGAGTAGTCGGCAAGAACATCGACAGTTCTAAAAAAATCACATAATTATTTATTATCTCCAGCTAATCTATTATTTTTAACGCGCTTTTCACACAATAATTTTCGGTATTTTTCTTCCCTTTCACACAGGAAACGGAAAAACCATGAGTTTTATTTCCACTGTCAATATTCCTGTAAAAATATTTTCTCTCTTGACAATGACATGCACCACCTAATACTTAACGTTTCCTTTTCCTCCTCTTCGACATGAGCAGTTTATGTTCTTATGAATAGATAATTTGCCTTTTTT
>JAHZMU010002859.1:0-23787 GCA_027743725.1 Rambutsinella grinnellia | reverse complement strand
AATGGAACTTGGAAGCAGAGGAGATTTTTCTAGCAAAAGACAAAGTAACAAGATCAATTAGCTGGCTTTCGTTTATTCTTTTTTACATTTTTACTCTACTTTTTATCCTGGAGTTCTACATCCTGAATTTCCATACTTATCACTTCTTCAGGGTCGAAATTGGCGTGGGCGAGCACAGCCAATCTTCAAATAAAAAAATGCTGCGGGGTCAAAAATCTGGATAAACATAAGACTCCACTTAGATGTTTATCTTGGCAAGGAAGATAAGGCAGAATAATATAAATTTTCCACATATTTGCAATATAAATTTTGCAGAATTGCCATCCAAACGCTGTGGATTGCGTTAGTCCATATGTCATGCACATCTCATCTTTATAATGTTTATAATGTTATGCTCTTAATTTTTTTTAGCTTATCCTAGCAGAAAATGCTTTGATGACTTTTATTTACACAGTTTTATTTGAATTTCAATGACTGATAAAAGCATAATTCATCATCGCATTTGTCATAATCGCAAATCCTGATAACATTTTTACCTATTTGCTCATCATTATCATAGTCGGCGACACTTGGTAGTCGTTGAAGTTTTATCACGTAATTCGCACTCATTCGTCATTCACTGATGAGCTGGAGCTTTTAGCATTTCGTTTCAATTCATTTATTTCATTTTGTAAAATGGAGAATTTAATTGTGGGCACTGAAGGTAACTTAATTTATTTTTTAATTATTGTAGTACTGGAAATTAAAATATTTTTATTTCAGATTGTTCCGTTCATAACGTTTGGATGGTTTTAAGTAAAAGTTACTTGGTTAAAGAAAAGTGGTCAGTATTTGCAGGCTTTCTTCAAATCCCATTTGGAGTTGTACAAAAGCTTAGACAAGACTTGCTTGTCGACAAAATCAATGAGGATGACATCCTAATGCAGATTCTGGTACGTTGGGTTGGTCAACAGGAAAATAATGCGAAGTTGATAGAGATTATTCGAGTTTTGGAAGAAGGATGCGAAGATAACTCTGTGGGAGGTGAGCCATTTATTTGTAATTTCTTTAATTAAAATTGTTTGCATATGCTTTTCTGCTTTTTTAGAGAAATTGCGCCTTTTGTACAATATGCCTTGCAAAAATTTCGAAATAAATTCAACAACCTGGGCCAGTCTATCACCGGCCTTTCAAGAAAAAGTTGAGCAAGTTGCTTTAAAGTTTTCCCTAAGTATTCCAATCGACACGGTTAAATCAACACTTAACGGTGATATCTTACTTGATTTGATGACTGGAAAGAAGCCAAGAGTGTTCCAGTTTACTCTTTCACCTGGACCTGCTTTTTACTTAGAAAGGACGCTCCTGCCAAGGCACTTCACTTCGGAGAAAGTATTTGATGAGGATGCTCAGGACATTTTTCTTTTTACTGGCTGGAACGAATTTGAATTAGACCTTGTAAAAGCGCATGTGACTAGCACATCCAGTACACAATTAGACTCAAGCGAAATTTACGCGAGATACATAATATTAGACCAGATGAACCATTTCCAAGAGATTTGTAAGAAGGCAAGCGCTCCAGTCCATCTCCTTTCATACGATAGCGCTTGTGAAAAAATTAGATGGGTAAAAACAATTGGCCGGATAAACTTTTTACAAAGATTTGTTGACAAATTGCAAACTCCGTTGACAGAAAAGCAGTTCTTGGAGTCAATAAATAGTAGAGACACTGGCTCGGTTGTTATCTCAGATAGTCCGGGCATGTGAAAGTCCTTTTTACTCGCCAAAATGGCTTTGGAATTGGCAAAAGTAGAAGAGAAAATTGTCATCTTTACGTCCGCAAGTGAGTTCCTAAAGTTAGTCAACTCTGGATTTAAAGAAGATAAAATTAGTTCAATCAAATCCACTCTGCAAAAACTTATCTGCAACAACGAGCTTGGGATATCACAATTTCCATTTTTGATATCTTCGTCAAATATCAAAATCGAGTTGTTGCTGGATGGCTTTGATGAGGTCAGCACAAATGATGTCGTTTACGGACTGGAAATCGTAAAAATTATCACAAACTCATTCAAGTCAATTCGCCTGTGGGTTACGACTAGGCCACATCATTTGGAAGAGTTGGAAGCAAATCTTGACGTTCTTGGATATAACATTAGGGGATTTGGTGAAAATGATCAGGTCGACTTTCTGAAAGCGCATTGGCGACAATCCGAGATTATTCGAGATAACCACATCCTTAATCCGGCTAGGCTTACGGACTATGCCCACAAAGTTTTGCGAACAATAAAACGCCAACTGAACAAAGATGATAACGACATTGCCGGCATCCCATTACAATGTCTTATGATTGGAGAAGTTTTTGAAGAGGAATGTATTGGCTTTGTAAACGGAAACAGCAATCTAAAATCACATCCTAAAATCAGAATTAACTCAATTGCAGATCTGTTTACGAACACGGTTGCTAAAAAGTTTATAAAGTATTTATCAAGTCATGTCACTAACGAACGTGTGGATTATGATGCTCTTTTTGCTGCCCATGTCGACCTTAGTCTAAAATTGCTATTTCCTGGATACAATCCGAAATTCGATTTTATTAAGATTAGAATTGAAGACCTGCTAAAAATTGGGATTTTGCAAGCATCCGCCACAAAGAGTCTAGACTTCGTTCATCGAACATTTGCCGAGTACTTTGTGGCTGGTTATTTTATTGAAAAGCTACTTGGGGAAGAAATGTTTGAAAGCGATAATTTTGCACGTTTCCTTCTTGATGACATTTTGATTCGGAAAGAGTATTTCTTAAGAATTTTGCCAGATATGGATGGAATTTCGTCGCATAAATTTTTGCATTACACCATTTGCTACTTTGTGAACGCAAACATTTCCAACGACAACAGATTTCCATCAAAAACAAAACTTTTCATTAAAGAGGCAACAGAGAGTGGGACAAGAGTGGATATTTGTTACGCTTGTGCAAATAGCAGTTTTCTCCAAATTTTTAAATTGTTTCATATCAAACAGCAGCCTGGCCTGGATGAAATAACAATTCTTCTTGTTATCCGCAATTCTTCGTGCGAGTTCGTCAAGTTCGTACTATCTTGCCTTGGAGAAAACATTGCGTCATTTGATCACCAAACTCTTTCAACATTCCTCCGAGTTGCTGTTCAACGGAGTGAACCAGAAATTTTAAATTTCCTTTTAAAAAATAAATCGTTTAATTTTTGGGAACTAATTGAGGATATAAATGAGTTTACCAAATCCCTTTTGCACGACTGTGTTTCTAACACAAAATATAAGCTTGAAGAGGATGTAGACAAGCGTGTAAGTATAATCCAGCTTTTGGTTAAAATTAACCCAGACCTTTTGGAAAAGAAGGATTTTTGTGGGCGAACGCCCCTTCTTTGTGAATATGTTCATGTTAGCCTATTAAAGGAACTAATTAGACTTGGAGCGGATGTGTGTTCACAAGATTTAATGGGAGACACGGTCCTTCACATAAGCCGTAATCAAAGCAGGAGGTTCAGCCCCCATGAATATAACTCCTTAGTCGTTTTTATTCCCAAAGCAAAACTGGCAAACGCTGTAAAACTACATGCCATTAATAAGGAAACACCACTCGTGAGGCTACTATTGTTTATTAACCCGATGGAAGAGACATTGCAACTTTTATTCCACGGACAAAGTGATTCGCTTCACGAGTTATTTCTGGCGGCACTTGCAAGTGGAAGAAATTCACAAACTTTAAAGGATTTAATTAAGTTAGGCGTGGATGTTTACTGGAAAGGGGGAAATGGCGAAAGTTATCTTCATTGTGCGACCTTATTTGGAAATTTGGATGCTCTTAGGCTTCTTATTGAGGACTATAGTGCTGATGTTAATATGCTAAATGCCTTTTTGCAAACTCCGATGGATTATGTTATAGTAAGTGATGCAAAAAATCGGCTCGAAGCCGCAAAGGCTTTACACAATGCTGGCGGCAGAATAGGCAAACTAACTAGCTCTCACCAGGAAGATATTCTAAATCAAGCAATTAAAAATGGCGATGCAGAATTGGTTCGTATAATTCGACAAGTTTTAAAATTTAGGAATGAAGATTTTGTAGAGTCAAAGGTTTCAGTATTAGCGTGCAGCCAAGCTACATTCTTGAAAGAGAAACAGTTTAAATTACTTGTAAAGGATTTTGTTGGAAAAAATAAAACCATATATAGAGACTCCCTTGGAAGGTCACTTCTTCATCTAGCGGCACAACGAGGTGATGAACTTGCTGTAAAAGAATTAGTTGAAAATGGGGCTGACTTGGATGATAAAGATATCTCTGATCACACACCGCTTCACTTGGCGTGCTATTGTGTGGATTTGAGTATAGGATTGCGAATAGTTAAATTTCTGATTGATAATGGAGCTAATGTTTATGCTAAGTGCAAGCACAATTCTACATTTGCTCATTTACTTGTTGTCGCTGTTAGTAAATTCCAGTTTCATGAAATCACAGATTATCTTGCTGGAAAAAATTTAATAGACTTACTAAGTACTCAAGGTGGACCACATGGGTCCACTTCACTTCAATTGGCATGCCAGAAAATCGAGTTAGAGGAGAAAACAATTACGTTACTTAACCGGAAAGGTGTTTCATTTGATCAATTGGATGACGATGGGCAAAATATTCTGATATATTCAATACGAGGAGGGAGGAGCAAAACTTTTTTAAACATGCTCATAAATACTTGCAATGTTGATTGGAAGCTACAAGATAACGATGGCTACAATAGTATGCATTTTGCTGCTCTGTGTGGACATCTAGACGCGCTAGAATTGTTAATGGATTTGGGGTTAAATGTAAACCAGGTCAATGAATTTGGGCAAACTCCGCTGCATTCTGTTGCCAGGCTTGACAGTAAACATAGTTTGAAAACAGCCAAGATACTAGTTAAGGGAAGAGTGGATGTTAGCAAAAAGGACCGTAAGGGATACACCGCTATGGATTTGGTACTACAAAGAAAACACGACCATGATGGGATAGTCACTGAATTTGCTAAAGTACTAGAAATAGACATGCCGAGTGCCATTAGAGGTGCTCCGAATTTGTTGGATTTTAAACAAAAGGAACTTCTTCTTCATAAAGCAGTTGTTGAGACGCAGAATACTGATCACTGTTGGAATGTCATAAAATCTCTTATTGTGACCGGGGCAGATGTCTTTGCTAAAGATGAAGATGGTGACACTTTCCTTCATAAATTTTTACATTCAAGCTTCCGTCCTCAAGCATTTCTTTTACATGAAATATGCAAATATCTTTTTGATTTTGGATACAAGGATTTGTTTGAAATACGAGGGGGAGCAAATTGTACTACGGTTGTTCATTTAACTGCACAGAATCTGGAACCTAGATTAGAAACTCTGCAACTGTTTAAATGGCATGGAATAAACTTTAACCGTTCTGATGCAAAAGGAAACTCATTAATGGCGTATGCAATTTTTGGAAGACGTAGTTCAAAATTTCTCTCCCTGCTTGTTGATGAGTTTAGTGTGAACTGGAGACATTTAAATAACTATAAGCAGAACTTGCTTCACATAGCAGTACGAGAGGGAGATGATGTTGCTTTAAAGTTCTTTTTGAAAATGGGACTCAACATTAACTTAGGTGATATTGAAGGATTCACGCCGATTTGTTATGCCATCAGATTAGGAGACAATATTATAAAAATGCTGCAGCTTTTATTTAGTCATGGGGCTGAAGTCAACACGAAAGACAACGATGGTCTGACGCCGCTCTATAACACCGCATATCTAGTTGAGCAATCAAATATACTTCTTGTTACTAAATTGTTGGTTGAAAACAGAGCTGATGTTTTTGCAGTGGACATGGATAATTGCACATTTCTCCATCTACTAACCCGTAGAAAATGTGCAGGTGCATGCCCAATAACACCCTCAATATTCCACCAACTTGCACAGTACCTCATTGAACACAACCACTACAAACTTTTTCACACTCCCGGAGGTAAGTTCCGTAACACTCCTGCTCACAACGCTGTTGCAAATTTAAAACTACCAAAAAGCACTTTAAGCCTTTTGTATCAGACTGATTGCAGTATAAATCAAAGTGACAATCAAGGCTATTCAAGCTTATCTTATGCAGTACTTGGTGGTCAAAGTAGGAAATTTTGCCAAATGTTGGTGGATTTAGGAGCCGACATTAATCAAAAAACTGTCAATGGAGAAAGTCTTCTTCATATCTCATCAAAATTTGGTATATCAGAAGTTGTTGAACTTTTTATTGAATTAGGACTGGATGTACATGGAAGAGAAAAGCTATTTAAGCGGACACCGTTACATTTTGCAATTTCTAGAGAAGACGTCGATAACGCCATTGAAATTATAAATTTTCTGCTTAGAAATGGCGCAAATGCAAACTCAATTGATTCTAACGGACATACTCCTCTTGTTTACGCGGTTGTTAAACAAACGTTAAATATAGATTTGCTAAACTGCCTTATTGACAATGGGGCAAAGGTGGAATCTTTATTTTGCAATAATAATAGTTGTATTAGTTGCATAGCTTCTGGGGAACAAGGTGTGCAACTCATGAAAGCATTTCTGGACAAGAAATGTTTGGATGTAAATAAATTAGATGGATATGGGAATACACCGCTTCATTGTGCTTTACAAAATAGTGAAACACATTTCGTCTTGAAAAAAGTTCTACTTCTTCTGGAGCATGGAGCAGACGCAAACATTAAAAACACTAAAAATGGCAAGACACCGCTCCATTATATTACTTTTATTGATGAGCAATCAAATATTCTTGACGTTGTTCAATGTTTGGTTAAAAACGGAGCAAATATAAACGCAATTGATTCTAACGGATATACTCCACTTCATTTTGCAATTGTGCAATCAACGCAAGCAGTACCTCTAGTAAACTACCTGATTAGCAACGGGGCAAAAACAAGAACTCTAAATTCTCAAATTGTTAGCTATATTAATTTAGCTGCTCATTATGGTGGAATTGAGGTTTTCAAACTATTTTTTAGTAAAGTTTTACATGTAAATTTGGTGGATACGAATGGAAATACCGCACTCCATTGTGCTGTTTCACAAACAGAAAGCGATTTCGTTTTGGAAAAAGTTCTAATTCTATTAGAGTATGGAGTGGACGTAAATATTAAAAATAAAAATGGACAGACTGCTCTTCATATTGTGGACCAGAGGAGTGAATGGGACGCAAATGTGAAAAATAAATTAAGGTTCTTGTTAATGACATATGAAATGTCTTTCCCGAAAAGGTTCAGAATACATTGTAACAAAGTTGTTAACCTTTTACCCGTACTTGTAATATTGATGGTATTTTGTAATTTGTTTCTTCGAGTGTTCTTTTAATTGTTTTTATCAAAGTTCGTGTTATAAATGTCATGAGAGTTTGTCAGGAAATGGACTGATAAGTTTAAGCCAATACTGAGCATATGATATGCTGCATGTGCGAATTTGTTTGAATGAGAAAGTAAAACATTTTATTTTTTACTTTGTTGCAAATAATTGTATGTATTTTCACTTTAATTGAAATTGCTGTATAAATATTGCTTATTTGTTCTGAAGACATTTGATAAACAAATTTGTCTAGTACTCCTTATAATAATTTGTTTTGCATTCAAAAATGTTTTATTTAGTTGTACTCCGCTCTCGAGTTTGAAAAATTGTTTTAAGTCATAAACAAGTCGTATCTTGTTGTTTTGCAGCTCACTGACCACAATTTGGCGAGAAGCCAGAAATTTTTTAAAATGTTGTCCAATATACAAAAGGCTACAATAAAAATTGCTACTCACGCATATTTCTTTCTGTGTCCCCTTCCATTCCAATGGAATTTTCAAGAAGAACAACTTTCACTGACTAAAGGCAGATCAAAATCGCTTCATTGGCTATGCTTCATTTTATTCCATATTTTTACTCTCATTTTAATACTTGAATTCTACTTCTTGAATATCCATACCTATCGCTTCTTCAAATATGAAATTGGCGTCGGAGAAGAAATTATCCAGATATTTGGCCAGCTCCATTTCTATCTTTTCCTTTCACTCTCATTCATGTTCTGCTACAGATTGAAGAGCTTCACAAATGGGTTCAATGGAATGCTAAAATTGCACGATAAACTTTTGCAAGAAATGAACGAATGCCGCCGCATAATCATCCTGGACTACGTCATGCTTCCCACTGTGATTGGAATAATTTTGGTAACAATCAGCTTGTACATTGCTCCACTTTATTTTAAAATTGACGCTGCCTACTTCGTCCTGAAAATCCTATTTGGTCAAAACTTTCACCAAAGATTTGGAGGACTAGGACTCTTCATTCGCTGCTTGGTTTACTCGGCTTTCTTGGAATGCAATAGGCAATGATGGTTTAAACCCGCGGGTTTGAAAGTTTTAGCCCAAACCCGTGGGTTTAAAGTGGGTTTTAATGGGTTTGGGTTTAATGGGGGTAAAACGGGGATAAATGGCGGGAAAACTCTATGGCTCATACTGCATGTATGTAAAATATGGTTTTCCCCATTTGACCATTAAAACCCGGCTTGAGGAGGGTGGGTTGGATACATTAAAACCCTATTTTTACCCGGGGAACCCACAACCCACTATTTAACCCAATGCCATCATTGGCAATAGGACAATCGCTTTCATCACTCCACTCATAACCATTTCAATCTCAACCGTTTACGACCACCTCCGTTTGCTTCTCCAAAGCAGAGAGCCAGCCGCTTGCACATTAAAGAAATATAAAGAGTTACAATTAGTTTCAGTGTCCCTCTTCCCATTTCTTTTTGACTCCTTCTCATTCCTAATTTCAGTCGTTTTGGCTACTGATTGTTGCATATGTAATTGTTGTGAGGGGAAGGGGTTTCCTCCCGGATGTATTTTATTTGGCCACCATTATTGTTGCAATTTGTGTAACTCTCACTTTATATGTGGGTCTCTATGTGCTTAGTAAAATGGGGGAAGCTGGTACAGTTCTTGTCAATCGGATGAGGAATGAAGCGAGAATCAATTACGCTCGTGAAAGTCAAGCTGGTCCCATTTCAACGAAAAGGAGGAGAAAGCTGAAGGGAGTAATTAAAGAAACTAAAGCCCTCACACCCATTTCAATGGAATACAAGCCATTCTTAAAAATTGACAAGGATTTTGTTGTCTCCGTTTGGGAAAATAGTAAAAACAGATTTTTTGATGCTCTTCTCATTTTTTAATATGATTTGTGTAATTTGTTGTTAAATTCTAAATTACATAAGAAATGACGGCCAACTTTCTCCGCTTTCCCTAATTAAAAATATAAAACGTATGGAACAAATCTATTACAGGTTGGGTCATTTCAGTAATCTTTTTTCATGAAATAATAAAGATAAATGAAAAATGATTTTAAACACGCTGTTTATGATTGCAATTATCTAACAGAAAAAAATAGCTAGTCTGGTTTCTATTCTGCATCATATTATATGACTAAAATGAAGCCTTTATTTAAAAAACTGGAACATTAAAATTTAAGTTTACAAAATATCTTTAAAGTTTTCACCAAAATTATTATCAGACATTTTTCTCGTTTTCATTCACTTCCGTCCCACTTCGGTCTTTATGCTTTCGATTAACGTGTCGGTCAATGGCTCCTTTAAATGCCGCTGCATAGTTACATTCCTGACATTTGAATTTCTTCTCGCCATGCGCCATCCTTATATGATGCTTAAGAAGAAGGATAGACGCGAATTGCTTCGGGCAGGAATCACACTGCGCACTTTTAACAGTCTTATCATTATGCATTCGTTCAACGTGTAAACCCAGATCTCTTTTTCGCGATGTTGCGAACCCACAAATGTCGCAGACGAATGTCTTCGGCCCGTGCACTTGAGCTAGATGAGCCCTGACTGTATTCATCCTTTTAAAGGTGGCTGTGCACAACCCACATTTCATCACACTTTGTCCGTTTTCCATTTCAATTGTAAATTCATCGAAGCCATTAGACTTGCGGGGCTTTTTTGGAACGGTGAAATGCGGATGTTCCAATTTATAGTGACCACGCAGTGACGTTTGGGATGAGTAGCTAATTTCGCATCCGGGCGCTTGGCATGAAAATCTTTGCTTTTCATGAATTACAGAAATATGACCATTCAAATTATCAAGTTGGGTAAAAGTTTTGTCGCAAATTTCACAGGAAAATATTTTGGGGTTTAGAGTCTCATGTTTTGGTTTGTGCTCCGGTTTGGCTTTGTGAATGTTTAGGTTATTTTGCTTGCGAATGATTCGCCACACACGTCGCACTTAAATGGTCTGAGGTGGAGGTGAACGCTATCAATGTGGCGACGCAAGTTGGGTTTCATTCTGAATGACATGGGGCACGTTGGGCATTTGAAGGGTTTAAGGCGAAGGTGAACAGTGTCCATGTGGCGCTTCAATGTTTCATCGCTGTTGAATATCTTGGAACACTTTGTACATTTTTTGCTAAGCTTGTAATTGAAATCGGGATGCTCTAGACGGTAATGAGCAGTAAGTTTCGTTATATGAGCATAGCTTTTGTCGCATCCTGGAGCTTGACAGTAACGTCTTTGTTTCTCATGAACTGCAGAAACATGTCTTAACATAGTCTGCCTCCACGTAAATATTTTGTGGCAAACGGGACATGAATTCCCTTTTGGATTGTGGGGCCTAGCTTTGTGCCGTTTAAGGGCTTCACTGTTCGTAAAAGAGAAGTTACACATGTCGCACTTCAAGGGCCTTTTTGATGGAGGTTGGGAAGGTGACAAGTGGCTGGTGTCACTGGATACGCTTAAATTATCGTTCCAACTTGAAGGGTCATCATCAACAAAATCAGGCACTGGAATGTCACATTCCGTCTTGGGAAGCTCAATCCTTTTCAGAGCAATTTGCGGCTTCCGATTGGAAATTTCTTCTTCACCTGTTAATCACAGTTTCCCGAACACTTTTAAATTCAGCAGCCTGATTACTCCTTTCACTGCTCAAAATTATTGATTGAATTGACCCCAAAAGGTAATCCAATTCCAGTCTAAGCTTTTCAATCTTTCTTAAATTCTTCCCACATCCTTCACAAACAACTGGATCTATTTTATCCCCGATTTTTAGATAACTGAGGAGAAAATTTAACAAACCAATTAACTCTTTATTAACTTCCCTAACTGGCCGAAGACAAATGAAACAGTCACCACTCATATTATTATCTACTTCTTCTCTCATTGCTTTCATTATTGTGAAGCATTCAGTTTAAATTGTGGAATTTTTAAAGGAAAAATATAAAAAGGGTTTTTTGTGAAAAATCTACCGGGTTCTGTTGCAAACCACGTAGAATATCAGCTGCTTGAAAGACATTGGCTGGATTTGTGCATGAAAAAATGTTTTCATATCTTAACCATCCCATGCATTCATTCATTCGATAAAAAATTCTCTTCTCGTTCGGATGTAAACAATTCCATTTTATAAGCACATTAAATTAAATTTAAAAAATTGACCCCGATTGTTTCGAAAATAATTTTTCTTTCTGTTAAAAATGGAGAAGGAGTCAACCTCAAATATTATTCATCCGCCGGAGGTAATGGCAATTACTTTTACTAAAATAATTTATCTTGCTAAATAATTTAAGAATTAAATTTTGATTAAAATAATCATTTATTACAGGTGTGGAGAATTATCCTCGGAAACTTAAAGAACAATCCAAGCGCTTTGCTAAAGCTCCGCTTTGTCTCCAAAACAATCAAGTCAATTGCTGATGAATTGTTAAAAAAGAATTACTCCATGTGGACCCCAGCTTTTTACGAAAGTGGGAGGGAAATAGCGGACTGTAGGTCAGGGACGAGGTTGTCTACATCCCTCGACATTGATGTTTTCTTAATACAATTTAGAGTTGAAGGGCGAACTTGGAATCTATTCCCAAACGGGGCCTTAAAATTTATTCCTCATCCTACGCTTGAGAAGGAAGCGCGCAAGTTATTCTACGACAGATTTCCAGCATTGTTGGATGAGTTTCAAGAAGACATTTACCACTTGAATTACACCCTTAATGAGGACCATGAGGGGGGAGGCGAATTACTTGAGCTTGTTAACATTTTCAAACTGAAAAATTTGAAATCTCTTGTGTTGTCAAGACAACACTGGTGTTCTCGAAAAACAGTGGCGAGTGTGGATTGGAAATTACTAAAAGCAAAATTAGCCGAAATTGAATTCCCGAGTAAATTTGAGGAATTACAAATATTAGGCTCGGATTCCTGGTTTCCCCTTTTCCCAATACTTATTCCATTGTTGAAGGGACTCAAGTCGTTAAGCTGCAGTTGGCAAACTCCTTTGACCGGAATGACAACTTCTTTAGAAGATGATCTCACTGGAGACGGAAAATTTAACGAATATCAACTGCCTAAATTGACAAACCTGAAATTAGTATTTCCAACGAAGGTCTCCATGGAGCATTTCATAAAGGCGAAACCCAGAACAAATTTTGCCCCTAAAATTAGCCAAATCTGCTTATCATTCCCGTTCCATGATGAATGGAGTAGCAAACCACCAGGATTAATTAGAAATACCTTTGAGCCAGTTATTTGTGATGTGATTAGAGCTCTTGACTACCAAGCAGAGTTTGTGGAAGTCCTCCATTTAAATATTGCTCTAAAAATGTTGCAGGCTCTTGAAAATCGAAATGTGGATTTGAATTGGGATTTGAATTCTGATGTGAAATTTGTCAAATTGAAGCATTTTATAGTGAGTTTCCATGTGATAATTTTAGGGAGACTGCTCTTGAGTGAATTGAAAGGGAAGATGGGTTATTTGGAGAAAGTAACACTCATTCTTAATCATTCTGATGTTGGAAGCTCGACAGCTAAGGAAATTTATGATTGTGTGAAAAGTGCCTGGAATTTATTCCCGGATAGTTTGAAGGTTATTGATGTGCCTTATTTCGGGTGGAGGTTGGGGAGGGGAGATGAAATGAATTTTGATATTTGTTTGTAAATTTAAAACTTATGTAATTTGTATGGATGTTAAATGGATAAAATGGATTTAATTTGATGAAAGTGGAATAAATTTTTTCAGTTAAAAATGCATTTTGTTGTCATTATTTATTTATCATAATTTATAAAAGATCGGATAAATTGTTGGAGTTGGATTTGAATTGAAACTTTTGGGTTCTTTGAATTTTTCTTTGAATTGAATTCAGCATTTTCATCATCATGATCATGAATGATTCATACTGGTTTATAGTGGATGAAAAATCATGAAAACTCATGAGACAAATTTTAGTGAGACTTTTGCTCGAAAACAAGCAAGGATAGAGAAAAGCGCAAAAAAAGATTCTCTTTTCCAACTTGGTTTTCATAGACGAAGCCCCAGCCAGGGAGACAAAGTCATCTCCTTCATCAATCAGACAAGCAGCTGATATTTTCCATCAAATCCAAAACATTTCTCTTTTAAAAATCAACAGTTTTCTAAATTTTTAATTGTCAACAATGGAAATAATTAAAATAGAAGGTGAAGACTTGCCATTAGAGGAGGAAGATGATTTGGGTTGTGACAAGTGCTTCATTTGCCTTGAAAAAGTTGTCCAGATTAGTGAAGAGCAGTTCAATTTGCTAAATTTCTTTTTCAATTATTTGAAAATTAATGATCAGATAAAGGACGCTTTTGTTTGTGAAAAGTGTGAGAAAAAGTTGAAAAAGTTTGGAAAGATTTGTGGGATTTTGGAGAAAGCTAAACTGGAATTGGATTACTTGCTGGGGTCAGTTCAATCAGCAATTTCTAATTCAGATGGAGATTCTAATTGTGAGAGGATTCTTCTTCGGAAAAGTGTTGCGGAGAAATGTAAGTTTTTAAAACTAGATATTAATATTTAAGTGCTGATGTTGCTAATTTTGTAATAATTTTAAAGGTGGAGAGAAAACGCTTTGCCGAAAGCTAAAAATCATTATCAAAAGGTTGAAGCCTGAGAAGTTTCCTGACCAAGGACCTCCAATGAAAACCTCTTTTACCGGCTACTTCAACGACTTGTTTGGAGATTTGGATGACGTTTCAAGTTTAAGGGATCTGGACAGCCTTCACGACAACGACAACTTGGCGACTCCGGTTATTATCGAGGTTGACGACATGAAAATGGAAGCAAATTTGGAAGATGCTCCTCCAACTGGTAACAGGAAACGGAAGGGTTCCACTGGTTCCACACCTAGGAACTTTTTTAAACCAAAATCCTTCAAGTGCTCAACCTGTCTCAAAGTATTTAGCAGAAGCGATCATCTTCGTCGTCATTTTAAGCTGGTCCACCTCCGCCTCAAGCCCTACAAGTGCGACATTTGTGACAAAGCTTTTGTTAATTTAAGTGCCTTTAGACTTCACAAAGCTTCACCACATCATCCAGAGCCTCAAAATTCCAAAAGGTTCCTTTGCGAAAAATGCGAAAAGACTTTCCCTACAATAAAATCCTGGAAGAACCACGAGCGCTATGTTCACTCCGAAAAATGCAAGATTTTTACATGCGACATTTGCAACAAAGAATTTAAAAAGACTGATCATTTAAAAAGACACGTTTCGGCTGTCCACGATAAGCAAAGGCATCACTGTCAAGTGCCAGGGTGTGGAAAGAGTTATTCCCAAGCTGGTTTACTTGCAAATCATTGCAGATTGGAACATCCGAATCCCAATCCATTGTCTGGAAAGCCTCCAAAAGTTGACTATTCAGAAAAGATTAAGAACGGAGAAAGTATTGTGGAGTGTAAGCTGTGTAAAAGCAAATTTGAAACTGTAGTCGCAGTTAAAAGACATATTCGAAGGGTGCATGGACCGAAGAAATTCAAATGCCAGGAATGTGGTTATGCAGCAACGACTAATACTCGCCTGGAGAGGCACCTTAAACAAATGCATAAAGTTTTAAATGTTGTCAAAGTGAAAAATGTTAAGAAATGATGTAGTCTTAACAATTCTGAATATGAAATGATAAAATAATGTGGTATTAAAATGCGCGCCTTACTTTGGATGTGGAGATGAGGATTACAATAAAACCCTGTTATTATCAGTTATTATTTGAAAAATATTTGTAGAGTTATTTATTTTAATAAAAATCAAATAGTTTATTAAAGTTTACTGAAAATGGATTTTGCTGGAAAAGAAAGATAAACCATAAAAGCTTTTCATAGACGAAGCCACCGCAGCGAGACAAAGTAGTTCACAATTTTCATCATTCATCTTGCGACCACGTGCATGACCAGCTGATATGATCCATTTCTTTCAAACGATCAGATAATTTAAGTGTTGATTAAATTTTTCTAAATTTTAATTGACAACAATGAACAGAATCAAAATAGAAGGTGAAGATTGGTCACTACTGGAAGAAGCTGATTTGAGTTGTGACAAGTCTTGTTTCATTTGCCTCCAACAAGTTTCCCAAATTAGTGAAGAGCAGTTAAATTCAGTAAATTTCTTTTTGGGTTATTTAAAAATCAGTGAATTGAAAGAGGCATTTGTGTGTGGAGAATGTGGGGAGAAATTAGCAAGATTTTTAAACCTTTGTAAGACTTTGGAGAAAGTTAGACTTGAAATGGATTACTTGTTGGGGTTTGTTCAAAAGGCAATTTCTAATTCGGGAGATCCAAGTTGGGAGTCTTTTCTTGTGAGGAAAAGAATTGCGGAGAAATGTAAGTATTTAAGGTTTATTTTATTGTTTAATTATTGGCATGTTATAAATTTGGTTTGATAATTTTAAAGGTGGAGAGAAAGTGCTTAATCCAAAGCCGCAAATCGTTCTTGGCTTGGAGCTCGAGGAGTTTCCTGACCAGCAACGTCCGCTGGAGACCGTTACGGGCGACTTGGATGATGTTTCAAGTTCAAGGAATCTGGACAGCCTTCACGACAACTCTGCAGCTGCAATCCCAGTTGGTTTCGAGGTAGATGACATGAAGATGGAGTTCAGCAACTTATTTGAAAATTTGGATCATGCTTCATGCTCAGGGGGCAGCCATCACGACAACGGCAACTTGGCGACTCCAGTTAGTGTGGAACTAGACAACGTGAAAGAGGATGTAGACTCGGAAGATGCTCGGAAACGGTGCCCCATAAAGGATGTCAAGCATCCCCCAAAAGATTTTAAGTGTTCAATTTGTTTCAAATTATTCAGTACAAATGGCAGTCTGACTCGCCACATTAATCAAGTGCATCTTCGCCTCAAGCCCTTCAAGTGCGACATTTGCGACAAATCCTTCGCTCGTGCTCGTAAACTCAAAATTCACAAAGCTGTGCATTGCCCTTCAGAACCTCAACTTCAAAGACCCAAAACGCTAGCTTGTGAAAAATGCGGAAAGACTTTTGATAAAAGTGAAAGCCTGAGAACCCACAAGTACCATGTGCATGGAACCAAGAAGTTTGCCTGCGACACTTGCAACAAAGAGTTTAAGGCGATTGCTCACTTGAAACTACACGTTTCGTCAATCCACGACAAGCAGAGGCATTACTGCCAAGTGCCAGGGTGTGACAAGAGCTATTCTCACGCGACCACACTTCTTGATCATCGCAAATTAGACCATCCGGATTTAACCGAAGCTTCAAAACCTCCCAAAATTTTGGATTATTTGGAGCTGATTGAAAACGGAGAAAGTTTGGTGGAATGTAAACTGTGTAAAAGCAAATTCAAAAGTGTGATAGCAGTTAAGAAACATATTCGGAGGGTGCATGGACCGAAGAAATTCAAATGTCAAGAGTGTGGCTATGCCTCAACGACTAAAAGTAAGCTTGACAGGCACAGGCAAAAGCATAATGTTCCAAATGATAATGATTGTGATAAAAAAGAAGAATGTGGAAATGACGTTTAATTAGCCTTAATTAGTCTTGATAATTATTTCGCAAACATCTAAAATGTAGATTAAAATGCACAAAATAATTTTAAAATTATAATTTTACTGTCTAATTTAATTGTTCAGGCTGAACAGTTCAGCAAAATAACACAGTTTTTAGTCAATAAATTTACTAACTATAAAACTGCTTATGCTTTAATGGTAGCGATTACTTTCTACTTTAATAAAAAAATAGATGAATGTATCTACAAAAAAATTAAACTAATTTTCACTCGTAACATATTTCAAGACAAATTTCATGCTCAAATTAAATTGCTCAGATATCTGCAGATGCCAAAAAGCTTACTTTTTGGTTTTCATAGACGAAGCTTCGCGAAACCAGAGACAAAGTCGTTCTCAGCTCACTCCACTTCCCCATTCATAAGCAGCTGATATTGAGCAGTCAATCCATTTCTTTTCAATCAAAACATTTTTTGTTGATTACTTTTTTCTTAATTTTTAATTGTCAACAATGGACACAATCAAAATAGAAGAAGACTGGCCATTAGAGGAGGAAGATGATTTGGGTTGTGACAAGTCTTGTTTCATTTGCCTTCAAAAAGTTGTCCAGATTAGTGAAGAACAATTTAATTCGCTAAGTTTCTTTTTTAATTATTTGAAAGTTACTGATGAAATAAAAGAGGCGTTTGTGTGCGGAAAATGTGGGGAGAAATTAGCAAAGTTTGTAAATCTTTGTGAGACTCTGGAAAAAGTTAGACTTGAAATGGATTACTTGTTGGGGTTTGTTCAAAAGACAATTTCTAATTCAAATGGGGATTCAACTTGCGAGGCGTTTCTTCTTCGGAAAAGTGTTGCGGATAAATGTAAGTTAATATAAGCTTATTTTAATTACTGCTATGTTGCTAAATTTTGTCTAATAATTTTAAAGGCGGCGAGAAAGTGCTTAATCCAAAACCACAAATCCATCTCCAAGGTTTGGAGCCCGAGGAACTTCCGGACCAGCAGCCTCCAATGGAATTCGACGGCTTGTTTGGAGGGTTAGAAAATGTTTCAAGTTCAAGGAATCTGGACAGCCTTCACGGCAACTCAGCGACTCCAGTTAGTATAAAGATCGCCAGCATAAAAGTGGAAGTAAATTTGGAAGACGCTCCTCCAAATGGTAACAGAAAACGGAAGCGTGCCACCAGCTCCAAAAAGAGGAAAGTCAAACGTAGCCCAATGTCCTTCAAGTGCTCAATTTGTTCCAAAGTATTCGCTGAAAATCAAACATTGCGTCGTCACTTCAACGCTGTCCACCTCCGCATCAAGCCCTACATGTGCGACATTTGTGGCAAGTCATTTGCCAGCTCAACTGCTTTTAAAATTCACAAAGCTACGCCTCATCAGCCACAGCACCAGATTCAGATTTCCAAAAAGTTTCTTTGTAAAAAATGTGAAAAGGCTTTTGATACTATTGAAACCCTAACAAGCCACGAGCATTTTGTCCACTCCGAAAAAAGATTTGTATGTGACATTTGCAACAAAGAATATAAAAAGACTGATCATTTGAAAAGGCACATTTCTTCTGTCCACGATAAGGAAAGACATTACTGCCAAGTTAAAGGATGCGACAAGAGTTACGCTCGAGCGGAGTCACTTGTCGACCATCAAAAGTTGGACCATCCTAATTTAATCGAAGCCCCAGAACCTCAAAAAGCTGTGAATTATTTGGAGGTGATTGAGAACGGAGAAAGGGTGGTGGACTGTAAGCTTTGCAAAGCTAAATTTACAAGTGTACCAGCAGTTAAGCGACATATTCGGAATGTGCATGGACAAAAGAAATTCAAATGCCAGCATTGTGCCTTCGAAACATCAATTAATGCTAATCTTCGAAGGCACATTAAAGATGTACATAAAGTAATAAATGTTGTGAAAGTGGAAAAATGTGAAGAATTGTAAATATTTCATGCGTAATTGTATCTATGTAAATGTGAATTGCGGTAAATTATCCTTAAATTTGAAGATTGTTGTGATTTTATTATAATAAATTAATAGTTTTAATTTAATAATTTTTACTATGTATAAAACTATATAATTTTCTACTGTGATGTTGATGGTGAAAACTGATTACTTAAATAAAAAAATCTATGAATGTACAAAAAATTAGGTTTATTTTTACTCGTAAACTATTCCTAAACTGATTGAATTATAGTCATTTTTGAATGCTTGTCATATTTAAATTGATCTCTGTAAGGAATGGCATTTAAGATGTTCCTTAAGTAGACACCTATAAGGAAACGGTTTGTTGCATTCGGCACAAATATGCGCATTTGGATTGTTGTGGAGAGCATTGTGCTTTGTCAAATCATCGTGGTTCAAGAAGGTTCCAGGGCAAAGTTCACACTTGAATGGTTTGCATACTACTGAGAGGTTTTGCAGATGTCTACTCAGTTTGCTCTTATTTGGAAAACTCTTTTTACAAACGGCACAAGTTAGAGCATCCGGGTGGAGAGTAAGATTGTGGGTTTTCAGGGTAGTCCGATCCATAAATGTTTCCAAACAGAGGTCACATTCCAATGATTTGTGTACTGAAGGGTTGCGCAAGTGGTGTTTCAAAGTTTGCGTGTTAGCAAAACTTATCTTACAAACTTCACAAGTTAGTGCTTCCGGGTGAAGATTGACATGCTTCTTGAAAGCAGTCCGTTCCATAAAAGTTTTTGGACAAAAGTCGCATTTGAGGAACCTGTGCGAAGGGTTTTGAAGATGGCGTTTTAAGGCAGACATTGTATAAAAACGCTTCTTACACTCTCCACACATATGCCCCTCTGGGTTTATATGAAAAGCTTGAACGTGCCACTTCAATTGATATCCTTCTTTAAATGTTTTAGGACAAAGTTTGCACTTAAATGGTCTTAATGTAGAATGAACAGTTTTTAAATGGCGAGTTAGACACCATTGTTCCTTAAAATGTTTCTCGCAGATACCACAATTAAATAGCAAAGCAGTCGATCGGCGATAGTGAGATTTGGGCACTTCTTTTCCAAGCTCGTTAGCATTGCTACCATCAACCCTTTTGGTTTTAGAATGGTTTTGTGTGAGCTGTAAATGTAATCAATAAAATGATTTAAGAAAAAAGTATCAACCAATTATATAAGTTAGTATGCTAAAATTCTTACATGATTAATTAGATGGCTTGCTTGAAGGAAAGGTTTAAAACAATACGGACACTTGTAAACGCGATCGGTTTGAGTTCCACTCTCACAAGTAGTTTTCGGAAGAGATTCTTTCATCTTGGGCTTTGTTGGCGTGGAGGAAAATGTTGGCATGAAGGAAGCCAGCTTATCTCTTTTGGACTCGGTGAGCGTGTCATAGTAGACAAATTTGTTGTTGACTTTCTTCCACCCTTTCGTGGCAGTTTTCTCATTTTCAAGAGATATTATGATTTTAAACGGCTTGAATAATTGGTTCGCTTTAAGCATAACTGGATTCCCTTTTGGAACCATTTTTCAGAAGAATTTCTTGAGAAATGTTTGCTCCTTCAATTACTTCTTCACTCGGCAAGAGCTAAATTTTAAGTGACTTTTAGAAAAGCTGGAAAAACTCCAGTCATTCCAGTGCAGTAGAAAGGATCTGTCTGGTAATAGGCTTTACAAGTTGACGACAAGGTACCTGAGTAAAATGCTTAAAGGCCAAATGCCCAGCTTCACTGGACGTGCCTTCAACTTCACAAAAATAGTTTAGGACAAAATGATACATTCATCTGAAGACTAATACCTACCTAAAAACCTATCTTTCTTGCGTTTGCTCTACAAAAATAGCAGAAACTTCTTGGCACCTGCACGTACATCTTAGAATTATATTTTTGTGAACTAAATACGACTTTCTAAGTCCGTCTAGCCAATTTATTCATTAATTTGTTAGTGCATAACAGCAGCTAATGCATTTAGAAGTTTTAAAACAAAAAACAAATATTGGAAATAAGCCATCAAAAAGTAGTTAAATCTAGCAATAAATTTATAATTTAGGAATTGCTTATTTGAAAGTATTTACTTGAGAAACAATTTCAAATTTTCCATAATGAAATCCATCAAAATGGAAGTCGCGGAATGCATCTACTTGGGTGGTGAAAGCGCTTGCTTTATCTGCCTTCAACCAGTTACCTCAAATTTAGGGAAAATTAACTCGCTAAATTTCCTCTTCAATTATCTAGAAGTAACAGATCAAGTAAAATCAATTGTTTGTGAGAAGTGTGAAGAAAATTTAGAAAAACTCGAAAAACTTTATAAAACTTTGGAGAAAGTTACGCTGGAAATGGATTACTTGTTGGGTTTAATTCAATCTGAAATTGTTAATTCTAATCAAGCTGTATCCGAAAGACTTGATATTGCTCGGAGATCCGTTTTGAAAAACAGTAAGAATTATGCAAATCTAATTATTTCTGATGAAATATAAATCTGCAATTTTAAATTTAACAGGTGGAGAAAGCCTTTATCATCAAAAACCGAGAGTTGTCCTGAAAAGAGTTGACACTTCAAACCGCATGGAAGCACAAAGCATCAATCTTTCCACGGATTTTTCGAATAACTATTTACAAAACTTGGATATTGGGCTTGATAATGACTTAGCTTCAAGCTACCCCAAAACCCTTGAAAAAAGACCTGCAACTCCACCAATTATTACTGAAATTTTGCAATTGGACACGAATTTGGAAGATGCTTCCACCTCAACAATTGGTAACAGAAAATGGAAAGGATCTGTTCCTGAAACGGATAGAAGATGCAAAGAATGTTTCAAGATATTCCGCACCAAAGCAAAATTAAAGCTCCACCATGACGCTGTTCACCTTCGCCTAAAGCCGTTCAAGTGCTCAACATGTTTCAAAAGATTTACAACTTGTACGAATCTGAGGACCCACGTTAAGGCTTTTCACCTCTGCCTCAAACCTTGCAAGTGCGACAAGTGTGACATGTCATTTGTATTTCCTAGTGTCCTTACAATCCACAAAGATAAGTCTCACAAGGTCAACCGACAACTTCCAAATGCAGCTGAAACGCAAAGCGATGCCATAGCTTTTGGAGAAGAATTGTGCCCAAGTCTGACAAATGATTTTAATAACGATTCCAGTTCAAATGATAACTACAATTTGCAGACACATATTTCTGAAGTTCATGAAAAGCGAAAGTATTACTACCAAGTTCCTGGCTGTAGCGAAAGCTATTCTCAAACATCTAAAGTTCATTGCAAATTGGAGCACCCGGACCTTCCCGTTCTCCAGAAACCTTCTCAATATAGTGTAAATTATTCGGAAAAGCTTGAAAACGGAGAGATTTTGTTTGACTGTAAAATTTGCAAAAAGCAATTTAAGTCTCTGCCATTAGTTAGGTTGCATATTCAGAGGGTTCACGGGCCAAAGAAATTCAAATGCAAAGATTGTGATTGTGCATATGCAAGACTTGATCACCTTAAAATTCATATGAAAAATGCGCATAAAACTCCACATGTGCTGACAAACGAAGAGACGCAGTCTTAAATTATATACTTGTAGACATAGTTTTAAAATTTTATGCGTAGGCAATTGTATACAAAATAGGATTGAAATGTTAATAATTTAATTTGTAGAATGTTATCGTTATTAATTACATAAACGATTTATTTTCTAGTAAAGGTCTGGAAAAAATACGTCGTAAACCGGAGACAAAATAAATGAGTGGGAGAGAATTAACGAAGTTAGCGACAAGGTGATATGGAATGGTTTGCATGACGCAACAGGCAACCGCAAAGTTAGCTTGACTTGTTTGAGGTCAGTAAGTTCACCTTAAGAAAAAAATTCATACATGATTGACTTCGCTCAAGTGCAAGAATACGCGGTAGGCTTTACTTTCGTGGAATAAAAATGTCGACTAGCTAGAAATTGCTTTAGCGAGAAATACTATCTTCATGTAGTATTTAAGGTGGCTTCAACTCTCATTCATAATTACCAAATCCTTCTTGAGCTAAAAGTAAATGGATCATTCCACTCACTGGAAAATATTTCTCACTTTCTGCTTTCTGCAAAATCTTGCAAAAGTGGAATGTGAAAAAATATTAAAACTGTACCCAAATGAAGCTTCTTTCACGGACTTTCCTTCTGGCATTGGTCTTTATTCAAGTCCAGTCATTTCGGTTACCTCCTGACACTAAATCTTTGGTAAGTTTATTTTAAAAGTATAAATGAATGTAAAAGTAATTTCGCAACTCATTATTTAAACAGGATAAAGAAGTCAAAGTCAATCCAGAAAATTTGGATAATAGTAGCTCAAGTAATTTTAACACTAGTACTTTAAGTAGCGATAAGGCCGTCTCAGATCAACCAGAAGAGAGGAGAAATACTGACCACTATACCAACAGCCCCATATCAGTTCATAGAAACTCAAAGAGGAATATTAACCGAACAAGATTTAACACAGGCGCTGCCAAAATTGATAATTAAAATTAACAATAAAAGCTAAAAAATATAATTAATTTGGTCTTTAGATCATTCAAAGTCTGCAACAATTTCTTTAAAAGTTGGTCGCCCACTTGGTGCATATATCCAGCATTTTGTCATCCGCTCATACACGTCATCCGGACACCCACTAGGTTTCTCCAGTCTTAAACCACTCGCCAATTCATTAGCATGACAACTCCAATTTAATTCAACTCCGTAAGGGATTTCTGCATAACTATAAATTTCCCACAACGTAACCCCAAACGCCCACACATCTGTTTTTTCATTAAACACAAATTGCCTCAACGACTCAGGGGGCATCCATCGACAGGGCAAAGGCTTCTCCTCTTTCATCTTGTAACAATCATATTCATATAGTCTACGGGAAAGCCCAAAGTCGGATACTTTTGCAGTCAGATTTTCATCCAAAAGGACATTACTAGTGGCAAGGTCAGCGTGCACAACTCCTCTTGATGTAATATACTCCATCCCTCTTCCAATGTCAAGTGCCCATCTGTAATGATTATTCAACTTGCAAATTCCAGTTTCCAAACCACTA
>JAHZMU010002858.1:0-14106 GCA_027743725.1 Rambutsinella grinnellia | reverse complement strand
GTTGTTGGCTTTATCAGAATTTTATGTTCTGGTGACCTAAAGGTAATCTTAAACTTTTTTGTGGCTTTGGCACAATGGCAAGAATTGAAGTGCAACAGACAAGATTTTTGCTAATGAGATGGGAGATTGGCAAAAGTGATGGATTTGTCAGTGTTTTGTACAAAGGATATTGAAAGCTAATCTTTTTTTTTTAAAAAAAGGAAAGTATTAAAGGATTAATTACAATGACCTAGTGGAATTGAATCTGATGCGATAGAAATGGATAAAATTTAATCCCATTTTTCAGTTTGTGGAAATTGAAAAGATGCATTTCTTAAAAAAAGTGACTCCTGATATTGGAGATAAAGAGTTTGATTGTGATGACGGACACGTGTTCCTCTTTATTTCAATTTTGAACGTTGTCCTAGTACAATTAGATGAGATGGCTAGTTTATTCAAGTGCAGCAAGCGCGGAAGAAATTTATTTGCATAGAGCAATGTCACTAGTTGGCATGTGGAGATGAATAACGAAATATCTGTGCGTAAACATTCACGTCTTGTTCATGCTTTTTACTAGTTTTTCTCAGTAAAAGTGTTTGCAAAATGTAAAAGGTAGGCCATCACGACACGACTTTGTTTAAATTGTAAGATGAGAGTGATCCTTGATGAACTTAATACTTTTGAAAAGATTTTTTTTTTGCAAAGAGGAAAAAAACTATGCGTAGTAGTAAAATTGATAATGATGATGCGACACTGATCTTGAAGCCAAAGGACAAAGGGGATGCCGCAAGAGTTGGCGCGCAATAGGAAAAAATCCAATATGAAAATAAATAGAAAATAGTAAAAGGACTTGGTCTCGAGCCTGATTTTAATATAAAAAGGAGTAAACACTTGAAACACTTAAAATAAGAGTTATGGCTACATGAAAACAAGTGCATACATTATAGCTTTAATCATAATGATCACATCACCTCTTCCCTATAAAGGGGGAGGCTGACTCGTTATTTCTTTGTATAAATTGCAAGTTGCAAAGCTGTTCGCAGTCAAACATCCGCTTTCACTAGGACTGAAATGGGAAGAAGTGCGTTTGTGTAATGAGAAGGAGATGGAGGATGATGATATGACTAAGGGAAAATGTAGGGCATCCTCAATCTTGTCTCTTTGAAATGAAATTCCTTTGAAACCGGGGCCTCTCTCTATATCTAAGGAGAAGAGGACGTCAACGTTGAGAAAAGTAGGAAGGAGTTGAACAAGAGACAATTGAAGATGATGATGAGGGGATGCTACTCTCTGGCTCCTGAGGAGGAACAAACGTTTTTACATTGTTGAGATGAGCAGTGTTTGATTGTTGTAGTGAAACTTTGAGGGAAGTGGGAAAAAGATTTTTAGAAAAAGAATATATAAACGGATTGTGAAGACAATGTTGGGATGATTGTAGGGGAGAAATATGAGGTAGATGTTATAGAGAGTTGATTGTTTGTGTTTATCCTTAGTATGAGAGGGTTAGATGAAGCATAACCTGTTTTACTATATACCTGTTCTATGCTATGATTTTTGTACAATGATGCAGAATGAGTTGGTTATGTTGCGGTGATTTTCGTATTTTTTAAAAGTTGAACACAGACTGGGATAATGAAATGAACCGCGTTTGTTGATTATTTGTGCTGGGGATGATGATGACAAGGGAGATAAAGAGTGAAAAAATTGTTACTTGAGGACTACGGTATTTCTCTTGGAATAGAAACGTTGTAATCGTCTTGTACGAGCAAGAAGAAATTTTGAGGATGCTAATAAGAATATGTTATTTCGTTATGAGTCTCTCTAGCTACTTTCTTTTTTATATGTTCCTATAACGAAAGAGGGGAATTGTTGAGAGATCTAATTACGATTGTAATTGTCACCATAAGGATGGGATTTAACGAGGGAGAGCTCATACATTTATTTTGGATGGAGGAGGAGTAAAGAGTAGGTGACACGGTGACAGAGATATCCCTTTCAGATAATGAGTTGGGGACAGAACCGTAATGATGGTTTGAGAGAAATGGCCAACTTGCCAAAATTGGTAAGGGAAAATTATCGCTATTGATGCATATTGTTTAGGGAAGGAAGAGCAAACGTTTTCTATTGTCAAATCATGAGTTTGACTTTGATTGGAATTTTTTTTGGGAGAAGTAATCGCTTTCATTTTTATTATATGAGTTTAGTTAGGTAGTATAATAGTGAGCTAAGCTAATTGTAATTTGTTGAATGAATGAGGTTGACAAGTAAAAAGAGAATAGGTAATTTTGAAAAGAATTTCTCCTCAAGTGAAGATTGAGATGAGCGTGATTAGAACTCAAGGCTGAATAGTTGTACAAGAGGAATAATGTTTTAAGTAATGAACGTCTAATTGATTAACGTTTTTTGGTTTGGATTTGTTTCGCCAAGGTTATGCCATGCCAAGAATAGGTGGCTGTATATAGTTGGTTTGGTATTGCTCCTGGCTGGGTACTACGCAGTACGTGACTGATAAACAAACAGGGTCAGATAAAAATAGGTAGTGTCATAATAATTCTGTTGATGATATAAGAAAAAGGGGAATAAAAGAGATGGATTAAGACTGCCGTCATTTGCAAACTTGTAGGTAGATTTTGTTCCTCTGGCAGAGGAGAAAAACAGGGATTGGCATTTCGTGCGAGGCTTATATTCAATCTGAAATAATAACAGTAATAAAAGCTCCGCTTTATCCTATCATATCAACACATTAGGAAGGGAAAAGTGTGCAAAAAGTGGTAAACAATTTTATATCTTTCTTTTGTTCAGAATCGTTTTTGTTAGAAGAAACTGTCTGGCTAAATGGAACGGTGAGGAATGCCAGTAAAATTCAATTAGAGTTTTTGTTGGCCATGGGTATAGATGATTGGTGACAAGGATGGATGAAAAAATAATAATAATTTTATGATCAATAGCTGATAACAATAACTCATCGTATTGGTATTTTATTAGATGTTATGCAAATTGTTGTTACATCAACAGAGACGTGATGGTATTGTTGCGAAGTCATCGAGAGTGAGTTGAGTGATTGTTAATGAATGAATGCGGAACTAGTAATGGATGGTTAGTAGCTTGCCGTCCCACCTGTAACTTCCTCAGAGAGAACATGAGTGGGTTTTGGATAGATGAAGGCTTGCTTATAAATTAATAATTAGTAAAGCAGAGGTCTAGGTGGAGGTCTTGTTTTGGAAGGAAATGGTTTTTGTTTGCTTTTGCCTTGCTCGAAGCTCGAAGGATGGAAGCTGATAGACTGAAAGCAATTTATGAATATAATCTGCAGAAGAGATGTAGAGCTAGAGAGTAATTGGAAGATAATGAAATGAAGGTCTCGTGTGATCAGCAAAGTGGAATGTGAATATTTTGTTTATATTTTAAAGGCATATTCCCAGTCGATTCATTATTGGGATTTCTATCATGAGCGATTGGTATGCAAGGGACGTGCCTTCCTCTCTGATGATCCCATCCATCCGCATCCTCCTCACATCCTCAATGTGAGAGAGTGATGATGATGGGTAGAATAAAGGTGGTCATTGTCATCTTATAAGATCTAGGTAGGGGAGATCTCTCTCTCTCTCTCTCTGCAAAGGTGTATGTTCAAGAGGGAGATGATAATGTCCGAAATTTTCATCTTGGATACTTTTTTTCGCTCTTTGTGCATTCCTTTTGAGATTTTGTATTGAGAGGGTTTCAATATACGTTTTGCTTTGGTAGGTCAGCTACTTTCTTTAACAATGAAGGAAATGTAATAAAAAATGAATCTTGCTTGGTGGCTCTCTGATTCCTCTCTTGTTCAAGGTAGTCGTTGAATTTTTGGTGATGGCACAGGGCTGACTGTGATTGCTATGTAGAGGGAAAAAGAAGATAAGTTTCGAATAAGTTGTGAGGAGACGATTGTTAAGGATGTAAATGCTACCGGCGAAAAAACGAAATTCGTAGCGTGTTTTTTTTGAGGAATGCGTGTGATGATGAATACATTGATTTGTTTGCAGTAAAATGTGTTTAGGCAAGGTGACTTTTGAGAATTAAAATGGTGTGCACTTCTTCAAGATAAGGAAGGTTATGCTTGGAATTTTTCAGTAGTCAATGTTGATTCCCTTGGTAGTGGTCTTTTAATGTCCAGTTTTTGGAATGAGGAGGAAAAATGTTGTTTAGATGAAAGGCATGGGGCAGAGATACGGCCAGATGGTTAGACTGATGTTGATTTTTTGATGGTGGTCATCCACATCACCATCACTCATCATGGTGGCTGTATAACTGTGGTTCATCCAGTTTCAAAGACAAGGAGACGCTTTTAAAGATTTTTTTTTCGGAATAAATCTGGATGGAATGCGATAAATGGCTTATGTAAGAGATGAAGGGTTTCACAGGAGAACGGGATTGGATTACTTTATGTGGAACAGGGTATTGTAAACTTTTGGATGTGTGAGAAGACAAATAGTTTTTGGGTGAGGATAATTGTAGGATTTAAATATGAAAGAAGTTGTTCATCTCTGGGAGAAACTGCAGAGCAATGAGAGAGAGCAACAGTATTTTTGTTATGATGAATGGTGATAACTCGAACCTTCTGACTTTAGCCATGTTTTATGTTTTGGATTGTAATCTTGAGGTTTCCTCCTGACATATTCAGACCAGAATCCGTTTCGGTTTGAATACTCTGTGTATTTATTGGGATGGGGCAAGGGGCACAGTTCAGATGGGAGCAACTTGCTCTCCGCTATTTCTAGGGGGTCTGGTCGGAGATAATGATGAGAGGTATGAAACAGCAGTTTTAAAATAACATTTATGTTGGGCCGTGTCAAAAACTCTTCTGGGTTTACTCAAGATGCTACTTGAACTCTCCGAGTGATTTGTCCTAATGATAAAAGGGATGAGAGGAAAGGGTTGCGAGGGTGAGTCGTGAGTGTTCCTTGACACCATCGGGTTATTAAGGGTGGTGTGAATGAATTGCTTGTGTGACAACTTGGTAAAGTGTTTTACATTAGTTTTGAGTTCTGATCGAGTTGTTTATGCGGAGATTGTTCTTGTCGAGATTGTGGAATGTAAGAAGGTGGCGGTCGGGTGATGTAGGGTGAAGCTGGAGAGGTAACACATGGATGGGATTTAAATTGGGTGTTTGTCGATTTGAATATTGCATGAGTACGCATACATTATTCCATGCCGTGTGTGTCGCGAGTATAAAATTTGATTAGAGGGGAGAATATTGATATAAACACGAGTAATCGAATTGGGGACATGAGATTTGAGATTCCGAAATAAATAATGAATTGCAAGAGAAATTTTTGAAATGTAAGCAATGCAGACATAAATATTTGACTTGGATAATTTATTACTGAAGCAAAATGACTATTTTACTTGTTCTGCACTTGCTTTTATTTATCTATAAATAAAAAGCGTTTTGCTCAGTTAAAAAACGCTTTTCAACAAGCCCTGTCCACCAAAATCGTAGGCAAGTGGGTAACATAAAATTTGTAGAAATTGCATTATTACTTTATAACCATCCCCACCACATGGTCGTAAAGGAAATTTTTATAACTAATCCAGTTTGCTCTTTACTGCAAATAATGGTTTTCTCTCATAATAAATGCCACTTTTTTCAAAGGGAAAAAGGAAGTAGTGCAGGTTCATCCATACCCACTTTATAGAGATTACCTATGCAGTTTCCACACTTGATTATTACCCTATTAAATGTACGAAAGTCATTCAAGTTTTGTTTTAACGGAGAGAATTTCACTAGTAAAGCTCGTATCTTTCCGCTTCCTTGCGAAAAAAGGAATGAAAATGGCTGAAAAAAAGACAAAAGGAAAAACGGTTTGTTGTGGCATCCAACCAACCCATGTACCAGTAACGAAGGTGTAGAAACAGTAATAATTTTTTACCACATTTGAAATAATCTCTTTCCTTTGCGTGGAGGAAAAGCTGGCTCTGGTTTTCTGGTTGCATCTCTATTCGAGTTTTTCGAGAGAGAGTTTCATAGAAAAAAGTGTTGTTTGTTATGTAAGAGGCAAAACCCATCATTTAAGGATTATATGGCTGTCCTCACATAAAAATATGTGCGATTTCAGCTGTCCACACATCCCACACCTAGATGCCAGCTTGGGATTTGATCAAAAAGGGATAAAATTTCGCTTTTTTTGTGTCAAAGCCCACAAGCAGGGTTCTCATCGTGTCACTTGAGAAGAAAAATATCTAGAATTGTAGAATTGAGTTATTATAGAGGACAAATTAGCACCTTTTCATTCAAATGGGAAAGAGAAAAAAATTGTGTGAGAAGGAATAAATGGGTTAGACTCTGAAATTATATGCGTTTTCAATAATTTTTATGACTAGTGTTGGGGTAATTGGATAGGGGAATTTAATCAGGAGGGGATGGATTACGTAAAGATTGGACAAGTGGTTTTGCTCATGTCAGATTGAGGTTTGATAGCTGCAGTTTGCTTGACTGTGGAAAAATAATCAGTATTTAGCCTCATGAGATATAAAGTTTAGTATGTCTTTCGGAAAATAATTAAAAGGAATGGTTAGATGGGATGGTGATATAAATAATTAATTGTTTTATGAGATTTGACATGCTTAAGTAATAATAATTGTCTGCTGATGTTAACATTTTGCTTAAGGCTTTGAGCTTTAGTTGGCGTTTGAATTTGGAAATTTTATGTTCATATTCGTGGGAACTTTTTTCAGGGTTCATATCAATACGAAAGGAATGAGGAGGTTCAGAGTCTCATCATTATTCGAAGAGTTGAGCATAAATTTTTTTCCGCTGTTATTACTCTCATTGTACTGTTGTGTGTGTGTGTGTGTGCGATTTCGAAATGAAGTGATTCTTTGTTAGGTGCATCCAACATGACATTGTTATGACGGTTGTTGGTGATGATGGTGGTTGTCGGTGTGAAGAGGAGGGGATGAGACCATGTTGGAGTGATCGGATGAAGATGTGGCCGCAGAAGAGCCAAACCAAAGGAATGTTACATTTTGGTGTGTGCAAGCATTGATAGAAACGTGGTATATAATAGAGAAAAATACTCAATGTGTTGGCAAATAATAATGAAGATGATGATCGTGCCGACTGAGATGATGAGGGAGAGAGAAGGAGGACAAACAGAGACGAAGTGTTCGATGACAATTGAATGAGAAAAGGGGAAATGTGTAATGAAATGCGAGTTATTTGCAGCTAAAAATCTTCCTTTTGGGGCTAATGTCATCGAGAAATTTATGGGGTTTTGGGCGACATTAAGTTTTAATTGTTGTGCCAAAAGGTAGACAAGTTATGTATGCGATGGGAGAAGAGGAATTGGAAGAACGGTCATGTTTCTCTTTTTGTTGATATTTCACTCTGTCTCCTCCAATGACAAGGGGAAGGGGAGAAAGAATAGAAAGATGAAGAATGAACTTGATTTAATAACTCATTTAGTTTGTTGGCAAGAGAATAACCGTTTCTAAGGAATTGAAAAGGATGAATAATACACGAATGTAATTCTTTAAAAAATAAATGAAACAAGAATGATGTCATCTTTGCTTTTTCTACAGGGAATCGTAATGTGTGTTCGTATTCGAGGGAGAAAGAAAGATTATGTAAAAAGGCTTATAGAAATTCACAAATCAGTGTCATTCAAAGTTGTACGGTATTAGTAGTAAGTTTATATTATGAAAATAATATGAAACTTGAAGTGGAACTAGGGACGTACTAGAGAAACGCTAAACTCTGTGAAAAACAGTTTTTCTGACTATCATTAGAGAAATGTTTGAAACGAGGGGTTGTGAGGTAAGCTATAAAAATCGTATTTGAAGTTGAATTATGTCACGTATAGTCTAAAAGAGTGGCTAAAAGGAATAATTTTTTGGTATTTGCTTGCGCGAGTTAAGTTGAGCAATTTGAGTGGTAAGCTTGAGGGCAGGGACATAACATGATCCTGATGGTTGGAGTGATGATGATGATGAAACAGCAAAACGTTTCCATTCACAGTGGCTTTTGCGCAGTTTATAGGTCGGTGTAAAATGACTAAGCGGGAAGGAAGTAGAGTTAACCTTTGACCTGGACTTTGGTTTTGGGTTGAGTGAAACCATTCATCTCATGTTGAAATGGAGGAGACGCCCCCTCAGCATTGTCGGCCTTTTGCTTTTGTTATGATGTAAAATATTCTCAAAAAGTCTGCTCTAGGTCGGGGGTCACTCGTATTATTTTAGAATGCGCTGATCTAGTAAACGAACGGTAGTCAAGTCAAAAATGGCTTGGTTCACAGCTACAGACTAGAAGCTCTAATTTTAATGCTTTAGTTTCAACCCATCTCATCTTTCAAAAGAGATGTGACAGAGTTGGGTCGCTGAGTCAACAAAATCACACACGCACAACCGCAAACTCTATAAGCAGAGGGTATTTCTGTTATCAAGTTTTTTCGAGTTGGTATTAAAATTCTAGAGAAAATGTTTTTAAAAAGTTGATTAGAAGTAGCCATGTTTTTGTTAGCCTGTTTTTCTGACAACGAAAAGTCCCGAATTGTAATGTATAAATAAGGGAAGAGTTATTGACCATGCGAGTGATGATGATGAGAGTGTTCCACTCCACCCACCCCCAGATCACCACCGTCTTTTTGTCTTGCGTGTGGGTAGGTGGACAATAGGAGCTTCACCAGTGGCATACTATTACGGTTACGATTGCCTTACTTTTATATGCTAGGGCGAGTTTTAGAGAATGATGATATTTAACAATTCTTTCTTACAAAATCTTCGCAAATTATAGACATTTGCATAGGGAAAGAATAGGAAATTTTCGAGTACAATAAATCATGTCTTGAAAATGAAATTGGTTTAGAGAAAAATTCGATACGGCTTATTTGCAACAAGTGCGATTAAAGTAATAGAAGCGTGATTATTGTTTCAGACCTTGGTCCCGGTTCTCTTTCTAGAATGCAAATGGGAGATGGTGGGGATAATGGATTTTGATTTTCTAATGATTCAATAAAGTACGAAGTAGTTAGCTTAATAAACGATTGCCTAATATGGCCATAAAAGATTGAGAGGTTGGGCGATAGCCTTGTGCCATGTGTTGGATTAATAGCTTGCAAAAATATTAGATAGATTTACAATGATTTTTTTTGCAATGATGGTGAACAGCAGCAACAGCTATTATGTAATTGGTAGATTTTCTTTTCCACATTTTAATTTGATGGGAGTTCTCTGTCCACTACGTTTCCTCCTTAATGTCATGCGCCGTTTTTCTCCGTGGAATGTGAAGGTGGTATTGCAAAAGAACATTTTGCTCACAGGACTACTGATAGTTATAGGATGTCGAAGTAAGGTTTGGATGAGAAGTATCATGCGAGTTTTTTTGTTTCTCATCCGATTACAGTTTGAGATTCATGAGAGAAGAGAGAGAGAGGAGGTGGATGAAAGAGGAGGATGTAGTTTGTATGCAAAAAAGGGGGATGGCATGTCCATCAGTTCGTCAGGGAAAAGAATGCGAGATGAGATGGTAAAGTCGAGTTGTTTTTATACTTGAGTGGGAATTTTTGCAAGTTTTCTCGGGGTACTTGTAGAGAGAGAGAGAAAAAAGGGGTAAAAAATCGAAGGGATGTATCGGACAATGATATCATAATGACTAGGTTGTACTGGCATATTTATTAAATGTTTAGCTAAACGATAGGGTGATGGAGGTAGAATTTGTTTTAAAGTAGCTAGTAAAAGAATGTCGGAAATTTGAGCTTTTACTAAACGTTTTTGCGAGTTTAGATTTCAGGATTTGATAATCAAAGGTTTTTTGAAGATGACAAATGCTGTTGAAGACTTGGTCTGTTGTTTTTGCATTCAAATCATTCACGTAATCATATTTTGTATTGAGGAAAGAGATAAAAAGTGGTGTTTATTATTTATAGAGAAATAACGTCAAGAGACATTTTTATGTAGGGGACACAGCTTTAATGACGTGAAATAACCACCACAGTTTTAGGCAGTCATGTCCAACTCGTCCGTTTCAAGCTGTTCTGACTATTTTGCGCATCTCTTTCTCTGTAATGTGCAGTGTTTGACATTCATCATCATCTCCATTATCAGAGCTTTTTTTTGAAGTGGGCTATTTGGATTTAGCATTCGCAGTTTATGTTTTTCGGAGATAGTAGCATGATACAGTGAGGTAATGATGACGAGTGTAAATGTTTACCGTTTCGTAATTGGTGTAATGGGAGGAGAGGAGAGTGGATGTTGAGTAGGAATGGGCACGTAGAGAAACTTTATGCTAACAACTTCTTTACGTGACACACCGGCATATAGTAATTTGCGAGGTAATAAGGATATGATGACAATGATGGAGATAATCTGGTCATTTTTAGTTGCTTATCATTAAATCATTATCAAATAGTCTCAGAGCAAGTGGGGCAGTTGCTGGGTGCAAATTTTTTTGACTAAGGATTAATGTATAATCCATTATGGATATGAGAAAGTAGAAGAGGTACGAAGCAATTAGATCTAGTTCTTGTTTGCAAAGTCCTGTTAGATGATCAGAACTGGAAAATGTAAAAGTATTGGCACACCCACACACCAAATAGGGGTACAGGTGTCAGTGTCAACTTTTCCGCTTGTCAAATGACTTATGTTGTAAAATTGAGACGGTTTTTGTTACACGAAAGGCGATGTAAACAGGAACGGAAGTTGTTGTTTGAGAATTTATTAAGCAATTCAAATTGTTTAGGGGAGAGGTTAATTAATAAAGCTGATTGTAGGAATAAAATTGTTGTTGCCGTGATTTTACGAGAATGTAACTGGAGCTTGTTTTATGAAAAATGTGAGATTAAAATTATAGGATGGGGGTGATTATGTCAGGAGTAATTATGAATAATTCTCATAGCTCATAATGATAATAGACTTTGTCTTGCAGATTATAATGGCAGGATTATAAGCTTATCCTAATATGATGCTCGATAGCATAGCATTTTTTATCCTTTTTAGCTTTCAATCTTGAAGAGAAGTGGGCAATTAGTTTATATGTAGAAATGGTTGGAGTGGGAAAGTATGATTGGTTTGTTCATGTGATTGGAATAGTGGAAGGAAGTGAACAGGTTTGGTTCCCACAGTTTGTATTCCGGAATAAAAGCGAAGAAAGTATGGACAGAATGAAGTAGAAAAGACAGGAAATGGACAATAAATGCGTTTAGTTTGAAAAGTAATATTTTAAAGAATGATTTGATTAAGCCGATGGTTATGCAAATCTTTTTAAGTCGCATTTCTTACCTTTAAAATTGCCAATATTGTATGACATGAGTTTTGAAAAGGGTTGGAGAATCTTTGGAAAAATTAGCGATTGAAAGGAAAATAGATGAAAAAGGAGCAAATTTTGTAGTGCCATCTATTCTAATAATAGGGATGGAGAGACTGTCTTGTCTCCGCATAAAAGGTAACGGTATCAGCGGAAGTTTACTTTGTGCCATTGTTCCTATTTTCATCCTGATTGCGATGCCATGATGCCATCATCTCAGATGATATCAGTACTGAGATCAAACAAGAGAGAGATGTAGGGGATGAGAAGGATTGAAATATTTTAGTTCGACTCACTCCTGCTCGCGTACTTTGTTGGCTGTCGCTGTGGCAATTTTTTTCGCTCTATATTTCCTCTCTCGTGGAGTTACAGAGGCATGTCGACGTACTAAAATATTGACAATGAAGAAAATGGCGAGAGCGTTGAGCCAGTCTTCCTCTTTCGAAATCAGTTTTGGAGGAAAATGTTTTTAAAAATTGAACTATGTTTTTTGCAAACATTTTAGTCGTATTTGAGTTAGGAGGAAGATGACAAGACTCATAATCCTAATTTCAGGGAATATAGTCATGTCGTAGTGATTTTAATGATGAGTCAGGATGATAATGAGAAGTTTTAGTTAGCTGTTATCGCTCATGAATGGTGTCACTTTTTTAAGGAAAAAAGTATATTGGATCGATTAATGTCAGTCATGTCATGATATGCTGGTAATCGATGTGCCACGACACGTGTATGAAAAACGTGGAGGAAAATCTAATTTTTGGCGAATAAGAGCAGGAGACTCAATCAAGCAAGAAAGTGTAAATTTGTTTGTCATGGGGAAAGAGAGTAATTGGGAGTGAAGGCTGATGCTGTTGACTGCTTCCGTGCCTGTTCACTTTGGATGATGAGGGGTTAGAGAGAAGTTGACATGTTTGTTGTGAAAAGACTATTATTAGAGAAGTGCCACTTGATTTACTAGAAAATTATCAAGTTGACAAGTGGCAGGTAGCAGGTCGAGAGTCGTAAAACCTGCAATAAATAAATTATAGTCGTAGGTCCAAAGTATAAATAGGGAGCAATGTTTATTTTACCAATTTTTGCATTCTTCCCACCGGCAATTTTTATGTGTGTAAGAGAAAAGAGTTGAAATATTTTTCAGAGATGAATAGGTTGCCACTAGATAAGTGGGTGATGGCAAACTTGAACAGGGAGAAAATGAACGGCTTCTTGTAAATTTTGTGGGCGGAGTAAGTAGGGGCCGGGGCCCATGCTTCCTGGGACGAAAAAGTGCGAATTCATCGTCATAGTTGTAAGAAAGTCAGCATATAAATGGCATGTTTTAAAGTTTACTACTATGCATGTTTTTGGGTCAATGTGCAAAATTAAATAGAAGATGTAATGAATGGATTTAATTTTTGTTAGAAAATTGTTGGGTGTTATTTTTGCGTAAGAATGGAGATTTGGAAAGGATTGATTGTAATATAACGTGAGATTATAAAACGAAATGAAAGTTGGGTTGGGTTGGATGCTGTGTATAAATAGGGCTTTTTATTATGCAGCTGAGAAAGCAGACGGAAGGAATGGGCGTCTCCAGCAATGCGAAAATACGGAGCCTTATTTACAGCAATAAATTATATGGACTAGTCTAGAGAAATTTGAGAAGTGGCACGAGTACGAAAGTAAAAAATGGAGACGAGATAGAAACATAGGTTTAGAAGTGAAAAGCATTATTCAATGAATATGAAAGGAAGCATTTGTTAGAGTGAAATATTCTAGGAAGGCCTTAAATGATCTTTTATTGACAGTTGAAAGCGTTTGAAACGCTTCTAAAATTATTTTTTCTCGTAGCTCGCTTCCTGGTAGGGCAGCGTCCAATGCTTGTTCCCTGGATATAACAAAGAATACACAGACTGACAGACAGACTTTGGTGGATGGTGATGGGCTTTTTTTTATGAAACACTAGATTTCTCCCAACACTGATCCTTCCTGACTTGGATTGAAATAATATGTGTTGCTGTTCTGATTCATTGAGTTTTTAAAGGAATTTATGACATGGCATCTGTCTTTCCTCTTCGTTTCAAATATTGACATGGAATAGCCTAAAATAGCGGGTTGAGCTCTAAAAAATCTCTCCAGACAGAGTTCTTTCTTGGGTGGGAGGATTACTGAAGATTTCCTCGGGATTGCATTGAAATTTCTGTAGACTTTAATGGATTTCTCTCATAATTTTTGCTTTAAGCTTTCAAAATCTTGAGACTATTTTTGTTCGAGAATGGTGAAGTGGTAAAGCTTAAGCCTCCTTTTATACTAAGGTTCTTTTTAAACGCGCACGTTTACAATGTCCTAGATTAGATTAGATACCCTTTTTACCATTTCCGGATTAGGATTTGCAATCCGACTTGAGTTATATAGCTCATGTGAGGGAGTAAAATTGTTTTATTCAGTTTTTTATGCTTCTCCTGTTGCATTCGAGGCATTTATGCTAATCCAATACATAATAGATAAATGAATATTTATAGTGTGATACAAAGTGCATTTTGCACTGTAGATATATGCAGTTGCACTCTTCCCATTCCATCCACTCATATCAAATGACATTGTTGCCACCAGCATAACCTGCATAATCCTCTTAATGGCTGCTAACAGGTAAATCACGTATTTTATACATCTTGTGTGACGCAATTGTTGGGGGCTTTGAGACGTGAGCTGAATACCATCAGATTCTGGGATGAATGGCAGCATTTACTACTGTTCCCTGAAGAGGGAATTAAAGTTTTTGTAAAAACTCTGGATTCGAATGTTTGTTTAGGTTTTCATGGTGGAATTTAAAATTTATAATGTTGGACTTTTAATGGGTGATTAGAAATGGG